>BQNB010045430.1:1933-44281 GCA_026074375.1 Tanacetum coccineum
TCTAAAATTGATAAATGTTACAAGTTATATTTAGTTAATAGTCTTTATTTTCTTTAGAATAAAGTAGCTTGTAATAAGGTATATTATGCTAAAAGTAAGAAATAGCATAATTACCAAATAATAGGGACTAGAAGTGAAACATTAGAAAAAAAAAGGAAGAGAAGCCTCCTTCCTTCTCCTATAAATACCCCTTCTAATCATCATTAGAAGGTGATGCCTTGTAATATAACATTTGAAATTTGAATACTTGCCATCCTCTACTATTCGCTCCAAGCTTTCTTGGTTTATTATGTATGATTCAAGATAAACAAGACCTAACAAGTGGTATCATACGCCATTAGAGAATTAGAGTGATTCGATTTGTGAGTCTTTTACACGTCCGAGAATCTCAAGATGAAATTCGATGAATTCGGTTGAGATCGTTGAGCTTTCGACTTGTGTTTTGGCAGCTATTTCAAGTATTTGATCATTATTGAGTGTTCTACTAGATTTGATGTGACATATTCTTATGGAGTTTACATTTTCAGTAGCGTTTTAGCATTCTCGGAAGTAGTTGTTGCAATCTCGGATCATTTTCAGTAGCGTTTTAGTATTTCTATTAGCTTAATTTCGAAGACAAGATTGGGCTTGTTTGTTCGGATAAGCATTTGTTCATAGATTTGCTAAGACTAAGATTGATACTAAATTTCCAAATACGGAAAAATCATCCATGAAAACTGCTATGGAGGTTTCAAGCATGTCTTAAAAAATGGTGATCATGCACCTTTGAAAGGTTGCTAGTGCATTACAAAGACCAAAAGGCATACGCTTGTAGGCATAGGTTCCATAGGGACAGGTAAATTTTGTTTTTTTTCTGATCGGCGGGTTTGATTAAAATTTGAAAATATCCAGAAAATCCGTTGACAAAACAAAAGAATTTGTTCCCTGCCAGTCTTTCCAGCATTTGATCCATGAAAGGTAGAGGAAAATGATCTTTTCGGATGGCTTCGTTTAATTTTTGGTAATCAATGCATACACGCCAATCTTGTTGGGAAGTCAAGAGGAAACCCTAATGAAGATGTTGGCCGCCACTTATATTTATTCCGGTCATATATCTTTCCCTTTTTTGCTCGATCTAATCTAGGGTTTTTCCAACTCTTTGATTCGTTTTATTACATGGTGGCTTGTGGAAGTGCATCTATGGATGCTGTTTTATCAGTGATTTAACCCTAATCATCAATTGCTTTTTCGGGTTTCGGTCCTCTAAATCCTAAATTCTTAGGGTTTATGTCCATGAATATGTTCGTTACGTGATTAATCTGGTTATTGCTATCATTATCTTTATCAAGAGTTCATCCATGGAAGACGAATTATGGTGATGGTAGTTATAGCTTAATTGTTTGACTATAATTAATTGTTTTGACTGGAATTAATGTGTGTCTTGATCTATTCTGGGTATTTTGACTGGGAATAGTGTATGTCTTGACTGAAATTAATGTGCATTAATGTGCATCTTGACTGGAATTAATGGGTGTTTGTTAGTGCGTAATTATCTCTTTAATGAGTGAATCACGGATGTTACAAGTTTCTATGGAAGTTAGCCGTGAAGGCTATTTGGAAGTTCTTGAAAATAATGTGTGGTTTATGCTATAGTTTTGTTTCTAAGATGATGAAGTTTTGGAAGTTATGACGGACGGCGAGGCTCAAGTGAATGATTACCAGAGCAAATGTTGATTTTCGTAATCAATATGATATCCGCATATTAGTCGTGTTAGGAAGTTTTTATTACTTTCTTTGGTTAGTCATAAGATTGGTGTGTCTTTCTTATGTAGGGAGTTTGTTAGTAGCACGTAGTTGCTTGTAAATGTCCATTTTTGGACTGAGATCAGGGACTTTACCCTTATCCTATGTACTTCAACGTTTTTTGGTGTAATATATTTACCGGGGAAACCCTTTACCCAAAACAAAATGCATACACGCCAACCGGTGATGGTTCTTGTAGGAACAAGTTCGTTCTTTTCGTTTGTCACAACGGTCATTCCTCCTTTCTTAGGTACATAGTGGGCAACACTTACCAAGGACTATCTTCGATGGGGTAGATGATACCGACATCAAGAAGTTTGATGATCTCTTTCTTCACAACTTCTTTCATGTTTGGGTTAAGTCGATGTTGCCTTTGAATAACGGTTTTGGCATCGTCCTCAAAGTTAATTTTATGTTTGCAAAAAGAAGGGCTAATGCCCGGATGTTGGATGTTTTCCAAGCAAACGCTTCTTAGTAATTTTTGAGAACAAAAACAAGACGTTCCTTTACGTCGGCTTTGAGCAAAGCGGACATGACTACTAGAAGAAAGGAATCTTTTTTTAGAAAAGCATATTCGAGATGTTTGGGTAGAGTCTTCATCTCAAGATCGGTCGGTGGATCTTGGAGAGAAGTCTTTATTCTTAATTTCTCAAGAGGCAATATTTTGAAATTGTCATTGACTTCTTCCTCTTGTTCCAAATTTCTTCGACATCAATAGCCATGAATGATTTGAATTCTTTATCGAGAGATGTTTCATTGATCTTTTCGAATGTACTCATGAATGGCTCAGGTTATTTTTTTTTTTTTTTTCTAGCAATGTATCCCAATTCTACTTCGTTTACCTTCTTCATTTAACATCTTTGCGAAAGCATGTGTCATCTTTAGATAGGAAATGTGCATAGCTTGTCGAATTAGAAAAAAAAACAAAAAAAAAAAAAAAAAAAAAAAAAAAAAAAAAAAAAAAAAAAAAAAAAAAAAAAAAATAAAAAAAAATAAAAAAAAAAAAAAAAAAAAAAAAAAAAAAAAAAAAAAGTGATTCTATCATCACCAACTCCTAGGTTGAGTTCTTTTTTAACTTTGATGATAGCATCGACGGTGTGCAGAAATGGTCTTCCTAAAATGAGAGGGACTTTATTATCTTCCTCCATTTCTAGGATCACAAAATCTACTAGGAATACGAATTTTCCAACTTGGACGAGCATATTTTCCGCAACTCCCATGGGATATTGAAAAGTATGCTTTGGCTAAACCGGAATTTCTCAAATCATTGTAGGTTTTCAAGGTTATACGCCGAAAGTAATGTGTACAATTGGATATAAGGCTATGGGTTGATGCTTGCGCAAGATGAACAGGTAAAAACAATTCAACCCGATGTTTCGAATGTATACGAAATCAAAAAGCTTCCAGAGTCACCTAGCTTAGGTGGTAGCTTATTTTGAATAATGACGGAGCATTCTTTGTTTAAGAAGGCAGTGCTCCATCTTACTTTTGTTACTCACGAGATCTTTTAAGAATTTCTCATCATTGGGCATGCCAGCTAGGACGTCAACGAGGGGTACGTTGATCCTAACCTCTTTGATCATATCTATGAACTTGGCATAACGCTCTTCCATCTTTTCTTTGCGTAGGCGTTGAGGTATGGAATTTTTGGTTTGTACGCTTTGAGTGATGGTTGAGATTGATTTGGTTTAGAAGAAGACGGTTCTTCCCCTCTTTCGGCTTCGTCAGCCTCACCCTCGCTATTATCGTGGATGGTAGTGGATTTTTTATTCGGGTTTACTGGTGGATCATATGTTTGCTGTGACACGTGACTTAGTCAGAGTTAGTCAAAAACGTTTGAGGTGATAAAGGTATGTATTTGTTTATTACATGATGTGACTTATGTGGGTCCTTATATGAGTATATGATATCAATCTGTGATGCGTGTTTATCTTATTGTGATTGAGTTATGGTTTTGGTAGCTATTTCATTTCGTTCACATTTTATGACAATGAAAATGAGAGCATGCTTTTATGTGTTGTCGTGTTATTTGGTGAATAATTATAGTATGAGCGTAAAGAGCAATGTTGCAAAAATCAGCCTAGGCGGCCTTGTAATCGGCGATTCCAAGCTACTCGGCCATACACCTTGGAAAATAAGGCAAATTGTGTAAAAAAATCGGTCTGGTCAATAATCGTTCAATAAAATCGGTCAAATCGGCCTAATCAGTCAACGAAAGTCAAACATTTTTTTACAATGTGACTTTGAATATTAAATTTAACTTTTTATTATTTATGTCTATGTTTTGAAACAATGTACTTTGTACTTCATTTAATTTTAGTGTTTTTAAAGTGTGTATCATCTATAGAAGTAACTTTGTAATCATATATAATATTTGCAAAAACCGATTAATCACCGAATAAACGCGCCTTTTTGACGATTACAGCTAAGAAAAAAAAAAAGGTAGCTCGACCGCCCGGCTAGCGACTCGTGATTTTTGCAACATTGGTAAAGAGAATGTAGTGTATTCTTATGAATGAATTAAGTCTAGTATTTAAATTAGTTAAGCGTAGGTCTTTCTAATTTAGAAAAGTAATTTATGAAATGAAATTTATAAAATGTTAGATTTTTAATCTGTTTTATTATTAAAAGGTTCATAAATTAAAAAGGGGGTTTTATAAAAAAATAACAAAATAAGGGTAAATTTTACTTTAATAATAATTTTAAAATATATATATACTATTATATATAGATATTATATTTATATATTACTATATATATATATTATTTATGGGGCGGTTGTAGAAGGAAAAAAAAAAGTATTTAAGTATGAAAACAAATTCGTTTTAGAAAGGATTAGGGATTAGAGATTATGCTTATAAATACAAAATTAGTCCCCTTCCCCCCTTGTTCCTTTTGGTCGACCGAATCCACAAAAAGAGAAAAAAATATATATTTTTTTGATCAAGAATCAAGTGTGTTGATTTAAGTGTAATCGGTTATTTAGGTTTTAGGTATGAAATTCAATCCACTTTTATTAATTTTCTTATATTAGCAAACATTAATTGGTGTGGAATTTGAGTTTCATTAAAAATTCTGGTAAAGCTATGTAAGATGATCATTAATAATCAATTGGGATGTAATTAATAATGTTTGGATGCGTTTGGTTAGGTGTAGTGGTTGTTAAATTTGGAATTAAAACTGGACAGATTTTTAGGTCATCTTGTAAGTGTCATAACTTGGTCATATGAATATTTGTTGACGTTTTAAGCATCATTTTCAGGTGAGCATCTTGAGGAAAGTGAAGTTAGAAATCTTGGTTAGTGAGACCGTAGGCTTGCATGCGGAGTTTATCTCCTATTTTTTCATATCGTACTTTGTTTGAATTGATACCTTGAATGTTGATTGAATGTTTTAGGTTTTGGGATATTTTGTTTATGTCTCTGTATTGGAGTGACTCTTTTACCTCAATACAAGACCCCTTTTTCTTGTGTTAGGTATTGTCATTACACTTTGTGTCCATTTTTGTTTTGTTTAATGCATTGTAGTTCTCTCTATTGTTGACATCATTGTGTTGTGATGATACCCATGATGTTACGCCTTGTGTTTTTGCCTTGGCGAGTTGTGACAGATTGGTATCAGAGCCATTGGTTATAGAGAAGTAGGTGGTTTAACCTAGACTATAACCTAGGAGTCTTTCTATGTTTACATATAGAATTATGCGTTTAGCTATCTAGGCGTTTTGTTTTCTTGCTTTTCTCTGAGTTTTATTTTGACCTACGGGCTACTCGATATCAAAAGATCCAGAAGAGTAGCAAATTGAGGAGGATCCTCTCGAGGAACTGAAGGAGGAAGGGTAGTTAGAAGAGTCGGAGGAATATAGGCCGACTATAGATCTCCTGTCGGATGCTCGCAGCAGGTTTGGACCCGCAGAGTCGGGCGACTCTTGCGAAAGCAAAGTCAAACTCAAGCGAGGCCTAGCATAAGTTTATCCCGTCTTTTACCTAGACACGTTGCTATCAATGATTTCCTTCGGATATTACGTATTTTGAGGCACTTCGAGGCCTTTATTTTCTTTTTGTCGTTTCGATTTTATCTTTATATAAATAAATATTGATTTGATGGAGCATCGTTTCTGTGTTATATTAGAGTCGTTTAAGATGTGCAATGTGGTATATGTGCCTTATATGTGCGTATCATGAGTTGTTTAATCTTGGAGTTAGTACAAGTGTGAAAGGATGCGCTTTATAAATTCATGGTGGCCAAACATATTTATAAAGGCAATCCAACGTAGACTTGTGACATGTTTTGCATTGACCGGTGTTTGCTTGTTAGATGGTAGTGTAAGATGTTGCATTATGTGCGATTGTATTATGACTAGTTGCGTAGTCAGTAAGTTTCCCTTCTATCTATCGCTTGCGGATACCTCGGATACCCGTTATTGCTACTATTATGATTGTTGGGTTTGTTCGTTGCTCAATATTTCGTTTGGATTTCTAACTCTAAGTTTAGCATCCCTTGCTCGTACCATGTTAGTATGGATGTCCTAATTTTCCTATTCGGTGTCTTGATGAATATTGGGTGTTCAAATAGGCCTTCTTTTGGGATTTTGGTGGTTTATTGTTCTTTTCGTTGCTTATTTTGATTACTCGTTCTTGAGCTATCAAAATTTTCTTTTAAGTACTAATTGTTCCTAACATAGTAGTGCGGATCATTACTCCGTTCTTTATATATCCTTTGGTTTTCGTAACATGTTGCGGCATGTTAGTACCGACGCTTTTCAATGGTTGTTCTTTTGAACGTGAGTACGGATGAGTCTTTACGTTCTTCTTTTGGTTCGTAATGTCTTCGTATGAATTTCTCTTGTGAATGTTCGTTTCACTGTTATTTTGTCTATATGGTTCCTTGTACTTTCTTTCGCTTTCAAACAATAGAATTGTGTTAGAGTCTGTACGGCATTTTGCAATCCTTTATGGTATTACGATGTCCTTTGTTTGAGTAACATATGTTATCTAAAATCGAATTATAAAAACCGTTTTTGATGTAAATCTTGATGGTTGATTGGGATTAAATTATTTTGAAATGATTTTATGAATACTATTGACAACACTTTATGAGAATGTTCATTCTTTTTTTTATAAGAAAATTGTTTACATTATTTTTATGAAAAAATATATTCTAAGAATTGGTTTGAAAGTCAAAAAAACTATTTTATGTTAAATCTTTTACGATTTAAAGTTATGTTAATACTTTTATATGCTTGTTTTTTATAAAAAATCTTATTTTTATAATGTTGGTTTAACTGTAATTTTAAAGGGTATTAGTTGGTGTTTCACTGTTAAAATTTAGTCTTAGAATTTTTTTGACAATCCATGTGTAAATTTGATATTTTATAATGATGTTTTTTAAAGATTATTGTTACATTTAAATGATTTTTTTTTATTATTTAACGACTTTCTTTATTGTTTCATAAAATGATTTTTTATAAGAAACAGTTTTTGTTGGTTCTTTCGAGTAATGGCGATTATTGGTATAAGAATTCATATTTCGTATATTTATCATTCTTGATAGTATCATTAATTCGATATGTTGTTTTTTTTTTTGGTACTCTTTCGTTGGCTCTTTGTTTGCGTTTCCTATCGGTAAAGATATTCTATCCTTTCTTTTAAGGATTCTTATGTCTTTAGATACACATTCTATTGTCATAGCGAAATCCCTTATATGTTTTCTAGCCTTTGATTTGATATTCGTTTGCTACCCTATTCGATAGTTCATAACCCTTAGAACTCATTGATATACGTTTTTTTTTCGTCAAAGTCCTCTCCGGGGTGAGCACTCTGTGTTGTTCAGAAGGACGGTTCATGTCTAATGTGCATTGGACTACCGAGAGTCGAACTAGGAGTATACCGTCATGATTCGTTTTCACTCCCAAGGTTCGACGTACTTGTTTCGACAATTCCTAAGGCTCGCGTTATTTCTCTAATATTGTTCTTCGGTCCGGTTATCATCAGCTGAGAGTGCTATAGACGAAGATATTTCGTAGCATGCTGTAGGACGCGGTCTATGGACATTTTGAGTGTACGAATTATGCCTTTTGGGTTATACAAATTCACCATCGGGTTTTCTTGGACTGGATGTAAACCGGGTGTGATTGCCGTATGTAGACTAGGGTTTCATTTGTGTTTTTTGATGATATCTTGATCTACTCATTGGTCTATGGTGGAGCTGAGGTTCATGTGTTGTTGGGTTGGAGCGGCGATGTAGGTGTGGGTGGGTGGGTGTTTGCCTAGTGCAGTGTGGCGGGGGATGGTTGTGGTCAGGTCAGGGGGATCAGGTGGGATATTGCTTCTACAGGTGCCCGCGGTACTTGTTAGTAGGGTGGCTGGGTTTGTTGGGAGTTTGACAAGAGCGACGACAGCCCGCGCCGTATCAATCCACACACCCAACACACCAAAATAACAAGGAAAGATAAAAAAAGTTAAATACAAAGCAAAAGAGAACCAAACAAAAAAGAACAGATAGCACAAAAACAAATTGAAAAGTAACCAACAAATAGGAAAAAAAACCAAAAAAAATAGAAAAAGTAAGAGTCGATAGAGAACGTAGAAGAGCATCGCCACAAGAACACCAGAAAAAGCAAGAAAAAAAAATAAAAAGATAAAACAATCAAACACAGAGGTAGTCGCGAACGATAAACAAGGAGAACCCCGAATTTACATCAAGAGCAAAACGAAAACGCAAACACACGAGTAACAAGAGAAAAAACGACAACACAAAGACATGCAAAAAAGACACCACAAAGGAAGGACAAAAAAAAAAGTTACTCAAATCAAAAAGGACAAACAAACACACCAAATGGAACCGAGAACACCAAAAGTCAAAGAACACCAAACAACCAAAAAGAACGAAGAAAGGCACAGAACAACAGAAGAGAACAACATAAAAAAGAATAACCGGACCGAAACACAGAGGTAACACGGAGTAAACAAATTGAACGTAGAAAGTAAACAGAAGTAGGTAGTGAAATACACAAAAAGTAAAAGTAAATGTACAAAGCATCAATAACGAGAACAACGAAAGAAACAGACAAAACAAACAATAGAGTCGACACAAGACGAAACACCAAGGCAGAAACTAGTACTACCATCAAGAGTGACGAAAACAACAACACCAAGAATTAAAGAAGAAAAAAAGAGGCACACAGCAAGGAGCTCGGGGAGAAACACAAAACAGAACCAACACAGTAACACCAAGGCATCTCATCCGAAAAGAAACGGACACGACCACCACCACAAACACACAGAAACAAGACACACAACGAGACTACCAGTACACAACGGCGGCACACAAAGACAAGAAAAAGAAGAAAAAACAAAAAGTACAACCGTACGCAGACCAAACACCGCGAAAAAAAATAGGGACACACACAACCACACCCAACAGCGACCACCACAAACAACCAAACCCTCCAGAAGGCACGAAAGAACGACAACAAAGAAAGGAAAATCTAAGAAAGAGACGTCACACCTGAGCGGGCGAAACCAACACGCCAACGGCAGTCAAAACAACACACGACTAAAGAACGACCACACAAAGCCCACCCGCCCAATATTCGACCGCACTCAAAATCCCACCGTACTACAAAAGTATCACACCCCCAGCCACAACACGAAAACAGAACGGAATAAAAGGGGAAACAAACCAGAGTCAACGACAGGACACACCACCACCCGACACAAAAACACTCCAAGACAGAGCAAATACCGCAGAATAAAGAAAGCATACACACAACTCTGACCCACCCAAGGCCAAGGACAAACAAACTAAATAAAACGGAAAACACCAGACAAGAGAGAAAAAAAAAAGACCGGAACGAAGGGAAAGGACCAGGACAACGATGACACACAAAACAAAAACAGAGAACAGGATAAACGATGCCAAAGACGAGACCCAAACAGAAAAAAAGCCAGAAACTACACGATAAAAACGAAGGAAAACAAGAAAAACGAACACACTAAACAAGAAGAAACAGACCAAGCAGCTCAAGCCAACAAACAAACCGACAGAACACACCGACAAACCGACCCGCTGCCCAACAACCAATCGACACAGAACGGACCACACAAAAGCAAAAGAACTGCCCAACCTCACCGCCACACGGACAGTTCCCACACACCCGACACAACACAGTCCGCACGTCCCCACTACTCAACCCTCTCCCCTCCCCTCCCCCCTCTCCTCCCCCCTCTCTCCCCACCCTCACCTCTCTCCCCCTCCCCTTACTCTTCCCTCCCCCCTCCCCCTTCTCCTCCCCCCTCCATCACCTCCCCCCCCCTCCTCCCCCCCTCTCCCTTCCCCCCCTACCCCCCTACCTTACCCCCCCTCCCCCCCCTCCCTCCCCCCCCCTCTACCCCCCCTACCTCCCCCCCCCCCCCCCTCTTTACCCCCCTCCTCCTCTCCACCCCTCCCACCCCTCCCGCCTCCTCTCCCCCCCCCCCTACCCCACCCCCTCCTTTCCCCCCTCCTCCCCTCTTCCTCCCTCCCCACCCCTTCCCACCCCCCCCTCCCCCCCATCATTACTCCCCCCCCCCCCCCTATTCCCCCCATACTCCCCCCCGCCCCTCCCCCCTCACCCCCCCCTCCCCCCTCCCCCCCCTCTTCATCCCCTCCCCCCCCCTCCCCCCTCCCGCCCCCCCCTCTCCCCCTTTCCCTCCTCTTCCTCCTCTCCCCCTCCCCTCCCTCCCCTCCTCCCACCTTCCTCCCCCTTCTCCTCCCTACTACTCTACAAAACGTCCTAAAATACAGATCATTTTTGGCGAGTTAAGCTGGTTACTATCGATGTTTTTTATCACGAAATTCTCTAAGATTGCTAACCTTCTTATTCGTTTATCAGAAAATAATACAGAAGTATGAGTGGGGAGCGGGGAGGAAGAGAGCTTTCCAGACTTTGAAAAGTTTTATTTGTGTCAATGATCCTATACTGTCGTTGCTTAATGGGAATTATTGAAGATTTTGTAGTCTTCTATGATGCGCTAAATCAAGGGTTAGGTTGTGTACTCGTGCACAGAGGCAAGGTAATCGCCTATGCATCACGACAATTAAAGATTCATGAGACATATATTTACATCACCTAGACCTAGATGAATTGGGTAGTTAGTTAGAGTTTGCTCTTAAGACTTGGAGGAATTACTTCGCATGGAACTGAAGAGTGTCATCTATTTGGATCATAAGAGTATTCAATAATATTCGATCCCTTAGAGAGTTGAATAGCGTCAAAGGAGGTTGGATTGAGTTTATTCATGCGACTATGAGTGTGAGATTCGCTATCATCTAGGTAAGGCGAACGTAAGTAGCTGATGCCTTAAGTAGGAAAGAGCGAGTGAACCTAAAGTATAGAGCAATGGCTATGATCATTCAGTCCGGAGTTAAAAGAATGATATTGGCAGCCCAGAGTGAGGCGTTTAAGCAAGAGAATACGCCAGCAGAAAGGTTACACGGTTTAGACCAGCAAATGGAAAGGAAAGAAGATGAGAGTTTATACTTTATGGATCGCATATGGGTTCTGTTAGTGGGAGGTGTGAGAACTATGATCATGGACGAAGCTCATAAGACTAGGTACTCTGTGCATCCGAGAGCGGATAAGATGTACCATGATCTTCGAGGTATGTATTGGTGGTCGGGTATGAAGAGGGATATCGCTACGTATGTTAGCAAATGTTTAACTTGTTTGAAAGTGAAGGCTGAACATCAAAGGCCTTCGGGTTTATTGCAATAACCAGAGATACCCGATTGGAAATGGGATAAACATTCGCTTATGGTTTTTTATCACAAAGTTTCCTAGTTCGAAGCGTGGACATGATACTATATGGGTTTAGTAGTCGACTGACCATATCGTCAGCTCATATCTTTCTGGCGTCCGTGAGGATTACAGTATGGAGAAGTTGGTAAGGCTGTACATCGATTAGATCGTCGCACGGCATGGATTACCCTTGTCGATTATTTTTCTATATATACGTAACTGACTTAAATAAGTTCTAGAAGAATGACAGAGCGTGGGGGACGTCACAGTTATAAAGCGACAACCGTCACGATTGTTTTTCTATATATACAAACTCAGAATTAGGGTTTTAATGTTTGTAACATGTTGGTACCACATAGTCATACTTAGGGTACAGTTTTTACTAGTTTTAGGTCGATTTTGGGTGTTAAATACCTTCGTGTATCAGCCTTTAACTCCTGTTTTAATCTAGTGAAGTTCTTTTCCCTTTAATCTTTCAATATTGTCTATGTGTTGTTGTTTAATTGTGTTCTATGACTTCCTTTTAACATGCTTGGCTAGATCTTATAGCGTTTGCTTATGATTGCATGAAAGTTAGTTTGTGAATCCTTTTAATATTGCTTTTTATTGATGAGTGTGCGCGTTAGGCTCTAGAAAACTAGCTTCTTAATTTCTTGCGAAGACGTTTAGGGAACCGTGATTGTGTAGAAAGGATACCATCAGTAACACTCTTCATAGTACCTTACCCATATGTGGTTGATCGCCTTTTAAGTGTTTTATGCTTGTAATATACTCTTAGGGGCCTGGTAATGTCTTCTTACTCCCTTACTTGTGTGTTTGCCTTATAGAATATTACGTGACGGCGGGGTTAGGTAATTCGTTCATGAATTAGGCTATATTACACACTACATCACAAGAGTGAAAAAGCAATAAGATTAGAAGGATCAAACTAAGGAGTAATGCATGATTAAGTAAATACGTTTGTTTAACCTATACGAGTTTCCACACATTAGTTTAGATTTAATTTTAGTTATTAGTTTAATTAGCTTAAAACCCAAACCCCCTTCAAACCAAAAAGTTTACTTGCTTTCTTAAAAAAATAAAAATACAAAAAATAATCTTCTTCCAACCCTTATACCTTAGTTACGTTTAGTTTAAACCTTCCCAACCTTATTCTCCCCTACGAGAAATGATATACAACTCCCGAGTCTTACCTACACTACACTACAACGGTTAGGTAGACTGCCTAGGGAGTTGTAAAACTTCTTGTGAGTTTACAACGACCGCACATCATTGAATATGAAAATTAGATGGTGATCTAATCTATTGTTTTCAAAACCCTTTAATCCTCGTCAAGATCGCAAGTGAAAAACAAGCTTTAACTTCAATTAATCAATTCAAGACTAATTCAATTTCAATTCATTTGATTCGCCGTTCGTTTCTGACTCGCTCTAACTCACCCCTCAAATATGTAAACAAAAACAAACATGTATAAATACACAACAAGGGACGAATCAGCGAGGCAATGTAACCGGAAGCAGTTAGGAGCACTTTCCCGGGTCGTTATGTCCCATATCGTGGCTAAACATAGAAGCTAGAAATGGCAAAAACACTTAAAACTTTTACACTAAGACACAAATAAGCTCAAATAGGCTTAAGACAAATCAAATAAGCTAAACTAACTCTAAATAAGCAAATTCAAAAAGCAATTAAGCTAAATTAAGCAAGATAAACCCAACAGTACTAACAACAGTATTAACTATCAGTACTAACTTGGAGTTAGTACTGCTAGCTTTGAGTTAGTACTGTTAGCTTTAAGGTTAGTACTGCTAGCCTTAACAAAACATAATTAAACAAGAAATAAGCAAATAAGCTAAAACAGATAATTAACTAACCCTAATAAGTACTTAGTAATAAGAAGAAGCAACTAGAATAAGCTAAAATGACAATTAAGCTAAAAAGCTACAAACTGATACATTATTGAAAATACTTTGAAAAGGAAAATAAGCTTAAATAAGCTTACTCCTAAAAACAGTAAAGGGAAATGGTTTAATCTACTCTAAAAAGCTAAGGAAATCTTAAACAAGCTGAAATAATAAGCTGATAAGCTAAAATGAACTACCAGTACTAACAGTACTAACTAACAGTACTAACTTGGAGTTAGTACTGGTAGCTTTAAGTTAGTACTGTTCCAAAAGTGAACTAGCAGTACTAACTCTAAGTTAGTACTGCTAGTTGAAAATACCCCTGAAAGTTTTCAAAAATCATTTTTCTTTTTATATTAATTAAAAACAGATTATCAACTAACAAAATAAAACACTTTTAAGCAAATTTCAATCAGGAATAAGCATTTAAATAAGCTGAAATGGCCTAGCAGTGTTAACTCAAAACTAACAGTGTTAACAAATGAACTAACAGTACTAAGCAAAATAAGCACCAAACATACTGATAAAGCACAATTGAGCAGTTCTACAATCAATAAGAAAAACAAGAAAAAGAGAAACTTACAACACCCTTGCTCAAAACAGGGTCAAACAAAGAATCTACAAGCTCTAGCTTGTATAAAAACAAGCTAGTGAGAGTCCATAAGCCCATCCAGAACTGGCTTATCATCCATAACATAAGCTGTGGTATATTTGAGAGTGATCTTTGTGATTTTCTCTTAACTACTTAACTTTTTAATTTTTACTTAATGAAAACAGCTTATAAGTAAGCTGTGGTGAGAGCTTGTTGAACACAAAACAGTATGATTAAGAAACTTAACACTGGTATTGTAAATTGACTTAAAAACTTCAAACTTGCATTAATCTTGAAAGTGTTACAAAGCTGAAAATAAAAAGCGGTAAATGACTTTGAAAAATTAAACTAGGATTAAAAACTAATTACTTACTAAAAAACTAAAAACTAGATGCCTCAAAGGCTTACAAAAAGCTCTATTTATAGCCGAAGTCTTGGACTTGCAACTTGTGCTTCTTTGTAGAGCAAAAACGAAGAGTGTTTGTTGTGTGAGGTGAATCTAAAACAAATCCCAGCCTTTGATTTCTTTTGAGCTTCTTTGGAGACAATCTCAGCCATCGAAATGCTTTTGGGAATGGAGAGGGATTGCCAACATGGCATTTATACAACTGGGGGGGTTAGTAGGGTGGATGAAATGATTTTGGCTAGGGAGAGAAGTGGTTTTGCAGGGAAGAAGTATGGGGCGACATACAAGCTGTAACTGGGTTTTGGGGCGGGAAAGAAGACTTTTTGGGGGAGTAGGCAGAATGGTCCCCTTAAGTTATATAACTTAAATGCAATCTCTACCCGGTGTGCACTTTTGACCCTTGTCTTTTAATCTTTTGTAATACAACTTGAGGTTTTGGCAGTTTTAGTCCCTCAAGTTGTATTTTTCTTCACTTGGCTTGACTTTTGACTTTGCTTTGACTTGGTCCTTTCCTTCCCGTGCTTGGATTTGTTGCTTTTGGCTTTCTTTTTGTTCCTTTTCTTTAATATCCGTATCCTGCATCATACAAAAGCAAAACATACAAATACAATGTATTTTTGGTATGTTTTTGTACATTTAAGTTCGTTTTTAATGGAAAGTGGTATGTGTAATTAAGCACATACCAAAATCTCCCATACTAAGGTATTGTCGTGTTCTCACGCAATGTTATGAAGTAAATACTCAAGAAAGAAATTTGAGTTGAGTGCGTATCGGTCGTAAAATTGAAATTTGCGAACAGAGTCTAAAGTGACAAGATGTATTTTTTTAAAGTCGATAAACTTTTAAACTTGTGAGGAAGGTTTCGGTTTGATTTGAAGTAACCTCGTACTTTGGTCCCGACACGTCCGATAAATGTTCAAAATGAATTTTGGGAAGTTTAAGTTGGAAATATGTCGTGTAAATAACCTAGGTTCTTGGAAAAATGTTTTTAAGTTCAATGAAAATACTAAGCAACTCCGGGTAACGTTTTAAATTGATGAAATTGGAGTGTTAAGTGAACCGAATCAAATAGGACGCGAACCGCAGACATCATTGGATGCTTCGCCGGATATGGGACAACAAAGCGAACCCGCGCATCCTTCGGATGAAGTAATTTCCATCTATGGCTGCTAAGTCTAGCAATATGGAGGAAAATGAAGAAGGTTTTGTTGAAGTTAAGAGCCGAAAGAAAAATAAAGGGGTTGCATCTTGGTCTTTTGGTGGTCTTAGGCTGCCTAAGCCTAATTCTAAGGTTATTTGGCAGCAAAAGAAAAGCGTGGGCTCAAAAAGGGGTTCCAATACAGCATCTCCTAGTGGTTCTACAAACGAAAATGACAAAGGTGATGGTGGTAAGTCCTCTCCATCTCGTGCTAAGCGTGCTTTGAATACCTCAGTATCTAATCCTTTTGAAGTGCTGAACGTGGTTGGGAAGGATGCTTGTGACTCTAGTGTACAGCAACCTAAGGGTAGTGATCATGTTGGTACTAGTAGTTCGAATTTAGATAAGAAGGAGGCTCAAGAGGAAGGCCTTTGGTCTCGTTTTAAAAAGGCAAATGAGAATTCTAAAAGTAAGGTCTCAGAATTAGAGGACGAGTCTGATGAGGATGAAGTATACATGCTGTATGGTGGAGGAGGTATGGATGGTTTGGAAGATGATTTGTATTGCTATGATGACTATGAGACCCAGGTGTATGATCAAACGCCACAGGAGTAAGCCTTTTGGTATCAGTATGATATCCGCCTAAATAGTCATGGTAGAAAGTAGTTTGTTTTGTTAGTTTCAAGAATGGTCTATCATTCTTGTGTAGTGGTTGGTTAGTAGCCTTCTTTGTGGCTTGCTAGTGCCTATGTAACGGGCTGGGTTGTAGGATTTTACCTACACCTTTTGTACTTAAACATCTTTTTAGAGTAATACATTTACCGGGGAAACCCTTTACCAAAAAAAGAAGTAATTAAGTTGTCACAACACAGAATGGAATGACGACTAGAATCGAGACTAGAAGAAACAAAGGGAATGATATATGGAATGTGTTCCATCATTCCTAAACCAAGACGAAGATAATTAAACAGTTCATGTTTAAGAGGTTTAGTGAGAATGTCGGCTATATTATCTTCGAACGGACTTTTTTGTAGAGTTATGTCATTTTTGGACATTGTCTCAAAGGAAATGGTGACGAATTTCGATGTGTTTAGTCCGCGAGTGTTGCACCGGGTTTTTGCTAAGATCAACCACGCTTTTTTTGTCGCACATAATCGGGACGTCGTCGAGTCGAATGTCGTAGTCGATAAGAGCTTGTTTCATCTATAGTGCTTGTTGTCATGCCTTTCTGGCGCTTACGTATTTGGCTTCAGTCGTGGATATAACAATAGCGGTTTGTTTCTTCGAGAACCACGATGTTAGACAACATCCTACGAATGTACAAATACTGCTAGTGCTTTTTTGGTCCATATAATCTCCTGCATGATCAGAGTCGTATACTATGGTTCCCCTTAGGATACCATAATCCTAAGTGCGTAGTGCCTTTAATGTATCGGAAGATACGCTTAACTGCTTTAAGATGATAGGTTTTGGGATCCTCTTAGAAGCGTGCACAAAGACAGACACTAAACATGACATCAGGCCTATTTGCCGTTAGGTAGAGTAAACTACCAATCATGCCTCGATACTTAATACTATCTACTGTCTCACACTCTTTGTCTTTCGTGAGTTTTGTATCCGAGGACATGACTACGCGCGAGCTCACCCCTTAAAACCTATCTATGTATGACATAAATACACCAAGGGACGAAATCATGCGAGATCAAGAAAACCGGAAGCAGTATAGGGTGTCTCCGGGTCGTTATGTCCCAACGAGGCTGAAATGGAAAATCGCCAAGGAGATTGATGATTTTTGTGCTTGGATGTCACAAGGAATGATTTGGCAATAAAATTTATACAATAAGCAAACACTTAAATTTTGCAAAGAGAGAATTAAAAATAGATAAAGAAGCAAATCTAGGATTGAAAAAAACACTTTAAAAATTTTAAACATAAAACACAAAAATAAGCTCAAATTAAACTTAAGATAAGTTAAATAAGCTAAAACTAACTCTAAATTAAGCAAATAGAAAAAGCATTTTAAGCTAAATGTACAAGATAAACACAACAGTTACTAACAACAGTTACTAACGTTTTAACTACCAGTACTAACTTGGAGTTAGTACTGCTAGGCTAAAGTTAGTACTGTTAGTGTTAGTTAGTACTGCTTACCTTTGAAAATCCAAGATATTAACTAGCAGTACTAACTTAGAGTTAGTAATGTTAGTGTGGAAGTTAGTAATGTCCCTATAAATGATCTAGCAGTACTAACTTTTAAGTTAGTATGCTTGTTCAAAAACAGCCTTAAATTTTCCTAAAATCATTTTTTATTTCAAACTACTTAAAAAGATTCATCAAATAACAAATTTTAAATCACTTATAAGCAAATTTCAATCATATAAGCAATTAAAAATAAGCTGATTAGTCTAGCAGTTATAAACTTAAAACCAAAACAGTTGTATTAAGTAAACTAGCAGTTCTGCAATAGATATGTAAGTTAAAAGAGGAGACTTACAACAACCCTTGCTCAAAACAGGGCTATTTAACAATCTACAAGCTTAACTTGTAGAAAACAAGATTAGTTAGAGTCCATAAGCCCATCCAGAACTTGCTTATCATCCATTACTTAAGCTGAGGTGTATTGAGAGTGATTTTTTTCGATTTTCTTTTTAACTACTTAACCTTTTTAGATCTTATTGATTAAGGTAGCTAGAAAACAAGCAGTACTGATAGCTTGTTGGAACACAAAAACTATATAAGTAAGAAACCTTAAATTCACTTGATTTTGTATTATTGTTTTAAAACTCCAAATTGCATTACAAACTTGAAAGTTTTTACAAAGGCTTGAAAGTAAAAAGCTGTAAATGATGAAAATTAAGCTAAGTTATTCTATGATCTAAAACTAGTTTTTTCAAAAGGCTTTACAAAAAAGCTCTATTTATAGCCGATGTCTTGGGACTTGCCTGCTTGTGCTTCTTTGGTGAGCTAAAAACGAAAGTGTGTTGTTGTGTGTGGTGAAATCCAAAGCAATTCACAGACTTTGATTTCATTTGTTGCTTCTTTGGAGAGCATCTTAGCCATTGGAAGATACTTTGGAAACGGTGAGGGATTGACAACATGGCTTTTTTACACTGGGGGGGGTAGTAGGGTGGTTTGATATGATTGGCTAGGAGAGAAGTGGTTTTGCGAGGAGAAAGGTATGGGGCGATACAGTTGTTAACTGGGTTGTGGGGCGGGAATGAAGGACTTTTTTGGGGGTGTTAGCTGTTTGGGTCCCTGATATGATGTATAACTTAAATGCAATATCTAATTTTTTTTTTTACCTTTTTTTTTTCCTCCTCTTTTTGGTTGTCAGCTTTGGCCCTTGTCTTTTTAATATTTTGTAATACAACTTTAGGCTTGGCAGTTTTAGCCCCTCAAAGTTGCTATTTTCTTAATTTTGGCGTTGGGAATTTTTGTCTTTGCCCTCTTCTACCTACGTGCTTGAATTGATTGCTTTTGGCTTTCTTTTTTTGAATATCCGTTTCCTGCATAAACAAAGCAAAACATACAATATACAATGTATTTTTGGTGTTGTTTTTTGCATTTAGGTCGCTAATATAGATTATGGTATGTGTTATTTATACATATTTAAGACATGTGTGTTTTCATTGAGTTTAAGTATCTTCTAAGCCCAAATTTCTTAAGCATTTTTTAATATATTTAGATTGATTTAAAGTGAAGATACTGTCTTCCATTTGTTTTATTTGTTCTAATCCAAAAAGAAAGTTAAGTGTAAACACTCATGCTAATCTCGAACTCGTCATGCATGATTTTGACAAAGTCATCTCACATGTCTTGACAAGTCAAACAAAATATAATGTCATCAACATATATTTGAACGATGATGAGGTTTGAACTTTTCTTCTTTATAAAAAGAGTGTTATCTGCCATCCTCATGCTCTATGATATGCTTAATAAGAAAAGCCTTTAATCTATCATAACAAGCTTTAGGAGCTTGTTTAAGACCATATAAAGCTTTCTTGAGTTTATAAACATGATTCGGTTTTTCAAAGTTAATGAATCCCGAAGGTTGTGCTACATATACCTCCTTATTGATAAAACCATTCAGGAATGCACTTTTTACATGAATTTGGAAAAATTTAAAATCTAGGGAACAAGCATAAGCTAATAGGCATTTCTTTAGATTTTAATTAGAATTGGGGGCATAAGTTTCTCGTAAGCTGATGCCCTGTTTTGTTTATAGCCATGGTCGGACTAACCTGCATCCCACCACGTTATTAAGAGATATTTACACCGTCTCGTCTTAGTTATTCCTATAACACAAATTTAGTTAACTATGATTGTCTTATTATTTGGGTCTGTGGTTCTAAACTCTCACTAACATCATTTGCAATGAATTGATTTAATTCTTCTTGCATTGCTAATATCCAAATTTCGTCCTTTAAGGCTTCACTCACATTCTTAGGTTCTATAGTTGATATAAAACAAAAGAAGTTTACTTTAGTTTTGGGCTTGTGTAACACCCCAATTTTTATAGTAATGGTTTATTATTAATTTAGAAGTTTCTAAGTTAGCTTTTGTTATCATTATAGACTTTTTGTTAGTCTAAAGGACCATTCATGTAATAGTTTTCCTAGCAGGGGCCAGTTTTGCCAATTGGTGAAACTTGTATTATAATCCTTATATGATTTCTTCAAGTTCAGGAAACTTCATTTTTCTTCTTCCCTTTTCCCACCTCACGTCACACATACGAACTAAACATCAAAACTAGGGTTTTGATTATATCTTGGTTTTAAGAAAGATTAAGCTAAGGAATTGGTGTATTGAAGCTTAGGGATGAGTTTTAGCTTCATCACAATCATTTCGATGAGTAAAAATGATTGTTATGTTTTATAATTTATTTTTAAGGATCACCCATTATTTAGGCTATGTCTAAAGATTGTATCTTGATATCATAAGTGGGTTTTGTAGAATTTTACAAGTTTATGTTAAGTTTATGATTTTCTAAATCACTAAGTAAACAAATGTTATTCCTGTGTTAAATTCTAGAGTTAAGTGATGGGTACATTGTTATGAGATATAACCCCATTGTGTGCGTGTTGTTTATGAAAGGTTAGTTTATGAAAAATGTTTTATACGATACCATTACTCCCCCATTATGGCTTAATCAGCCTATAATGCTTGTTTATGAAAAGCTAAGGCTCTATTTCAATGTTGCTCCAATATTAATTACGTGTTCACTTAGGGGGTTTATAAGAAAATTAGTCAGAGGACGTTTTCGAGAGCTTGAGGATTGGTTGCAAGCTATATCGAGGTGAGTAATGTATATTAGAGTATATCGGGACATTTTGGAGCCCATTATATGTTAAACATCCTTTATGGTAATGGTATTTATGTCTCGACATAGGCATAGCTATTTTACTCGTGTCACGAGTATATGATGATTAAATAAAATTATATGTTGATTTATAAGCTATGAGTAAAAGTAAATCACATAATATAAACTTACGTGCGATATATGGTAAGTGGGTCAAAGTAACCCATTACAACCCGTGTAGTCCTAGTAACATAATATTTAGTATAAATAGTGAATTAATGTTCACTTAACGTCCTAAGGGGGCGACATGATTGAAGAAGTAGTTAATATGAGTAATATGAGAAATAGAGCGAACGGGTCAAAATAACTCGTAATGATCTGTGTGGTCTTAGTACTACGTTTATAACATCCATGGCTTATCATTGCTTATCTTAGCATCCTATGTAGTATTATTGTCTACTGTTATGTAAAGTCATATGTGGATTTAGTGTGACGGGAAAAATAACCCGTAATGACCCCGTGGGTCTTAGAGAAATACGGTGTTAACATTTTTGTTATGAAACTATTGCTTATTTCTAAATTGCCATTAAAAGATGTTTTGAATGTATACATGATTATTGTGATTCAAATTGAGTTAGGCATTCCTTGGTGAAGGACTATGTGTTATTTTATGATTCATGTGTTTCACAATTGAAGTTAGACCTTCCTAAGTGGATGGCCTTAGCCTTTGAAGGATTATATGTCTGTAAAGGTGGACTTAGACGTCTTAGTGGCATTAGCTTGTGGTTAGAAATAATGTGACATACTAAGTGGATCACATGTATTATGTGCGTTTTTGTGTTCCGTTATGGAACCCAAAAAATTCCTAAGGGATGAATTGCTTACATATGGATGATTCGTTTATAAAATGAAACTAGAAGTTAATATGTAGAGTAAAGAGTATACTAAGCTTGGTAAATCAGACAATTGGTTCATAATGACGTTCCTTAAGGAGTTGATTTGGCGATTACAAAGTATTATGTTGGGAATTATTGAAAACGACTAAGTGTCGTTTCTGCTGGCGGCATTAAGTGATTTCTGCTGATTATGTTTCTGCTGGTCATGTTCTCATTTTCTGATGACTAGATATATAAGAATTTGCTTGATCTGATTTATAGAGTGGGATTTTTGTATGCAGGAATGATAGATATAATTCTAGAGGTTATATATAAAGGTAGGTATGAGATTAATTCAGGAGAGATTGATATTAAGAGCTTTTAGGACGAGATTGATGGGTATATCTATACGCATTTTTAGGATCCTTGTTTAGCAATTTAGGGTTTCTTCTTTATAAAAGTAAACTTTAGCCTTAGGGTTTTGTACGTTTATGAATTACAAAAACACTTTGAATTATCAATAGAGTGTTCCATAGAGGATCATTATTTATATGTTATTCTTATTATATTGCATTGTTTAGTTTCCGCCTATCAATTGTTAGAGTCTCACGTATATATTGAGATTCATAAGTTTTATACAACCACAAAGGATAGAAGATCTATCTAGTTTCAGATCCTAACATATTATTCTCGATTAGAAGAAAATTTGAAAAGTGATGTTCCATTGTGGAACTAAAGTGCTAATATGCACCATGAGCATTAAACGAGGAAGTTTTAACAAAGCACTATTATAGCTTTAATGGTATAATTTATTTTTAGTTTTATACATTATCTCACTAAGCTTTATGCTTACGTTGCTTCGTTTATGTCTTTTTATATAGGTGAGATCAAGCTTAAGGTTAAAGGTCGGGGGTTAGCTATTGGTGGACTCATGGGTATTCGAGTCTACTTCACTTACCCTCACTCTTTTACAAGATTAACAATAGATATACAAATTTTGGTGTATGTGGATGTAAGCTCTTATTTGATGATAACAATTAGACAATGTTATGGTTTTAAGGAGGTTAAAGGGTGTTTGGCATAGCACAAATCATTATTGTCTGACCAATTTGGTGTTGTTGGTTCATGAACAAATTTTACTTTTTTGAAAGGTTGTTGTATTGATATTAAGCCTTTGGTTTTAAAGTTGAGTTAGTAAAATATTGATTATAAAATTAAGTTTTCTGGAGGAAGAATATGAGTTAAATCGCAGTAAAGTGGCTAATTGGGCTCGGTTGTGTGGTCGTAGGGGCTTAGCCGCCAAGCCTGGAAGGCCTCTAAAGCCTTTAAGACGCTGGATCAAGGCTGCCGGCCACCGACTGAGAAGGCCAGCCATCGGCTAAAGGCCTCAGAAACTCCGGTTTGTTGTCGATTTTGTTTTGAACGTATAAAATGACTCGTAAGGAGTTAGAAGTGTTTCCTTATATCCTTAGAAAGGTAATTGAGTCTAATATGACATGAGAATACTTTCAAATGTAGAATCATGATAGAATTTTGAAAATGGTATGACGTAAGAGTCAAGGGTCAATATTAGGAATTGTTCGGTGTTAAAAATCCTAGTAAGGGCGTTTCAAGTTGGTATCAGAGCTATGGTTTAAGAGATCTAGGTATCCACCATAGATGGGTAATTAGACTTAAACCTAGGCTCCGGGTGACCTATAGAGTTAGGCATGTTTCCGCATATGCATGTAGTATCATTTTTAGTACAATATATGTTTTTGGCCCGTTATGATTTTGTGTTATGTTCATAAAGCTAGCATGGTAAAATATCGGTAAAGACTTAGTTATTTGATGAAATTATTACGAGGTCTGGTCAACGTGGTAATAATCGCATTACATAACAAGGATTTACCAGTATCGTGTCATACTTAAGGATTGAATTTTTGGTAAAAGCAAGCATAGGAATATAGGACATATTTGCATATTTATGATAAAGCAAATGGATTTGTAATATTATCAATTAAGAGAATAATGTTGTTTTTGAGAGACCCTATGCACATAAAACTTTCCTTTGTGGGAATTTATAAATGCGTCAGAAATCCTTATCGATGTATCAGATTTACTCATCGGTTTACAGAATTATTAAGAATTCCCTGACTAAACCCATTTATTAAGGGACCTATAGAGAGCTTTCACCACTTTATAGACCTTCTAAGGATATTTAGGATCTAGAAAACCTGGTGGTTGAGACACATAGACCTCCTCATCAATCTTGCCATAAAGGAAGGCACTTTTTACATCTATTTGATAGACTATGAAGCCCATGTAAGTGGCAAAGGCTAAAAAGATCCTAATGGCTTCAATCCTTGCCACATGAGCAAAAATGTGGAAACCTAAAACACGTGATAGGTTCTCTGATCGTTTAAGCTTGAGGTTGTTTAGACCTCATCTAAGATAATATAGTAACAATGATATAAATTGCACAGCGGAAATAATAAACACAAATCAAAGTTACTTCAATGTCTTTCTTTATTAATCAACACAACCCCAAATACTATTTGATCAGAATAGATTGGTTACTCTGACTAGTAACAAGGATCAAAGATCCTTGAGGCTAAACTCTAGACGTCTACACTAATTATACAAACGTGTACACACACACTTTTGTATCTAGTCGACTCTCATTGAGAACACATACTTTTCTGGATGATAAAAACAGTATGCCTGGACCTCAATTAATTATTCATCTTTATCTTTTCATCTTTATCTCTTTTTGACCAAATCTTTATTTTCTCCACCAGCTTGTAAAATTCTTCAATGACGACTTTGGTCCTTTTGTTTCCATCTTGTTTCATTCGTGTTTTGTCTTATCAACTCAAATATAATTCCCAACAAGAGCGGTCTAGCCAAATATAAGAAAACTGTATTAATTTTTATTAATCTGATCAGAACGTTGGTTTGTTTATTTAGTGCAATGATTACTTATCTCGAGGCGGCATATCATTCTTAAGACTTAGGCGGTACTTCTTCCCAAGACCTAGATACAAAGAATTCTGTCACAATTAAATGTATCCACATAAAGCATCTTTATTATTTATTATAATTCATCTAGAGGACAACACGGTATATGTCATACGAACCTTAGCTCATAAAGACTTTACCTACTTACTACTTAACGGTACCAAAGAATCAGAACGTTATTTGTTAGTCCTACGCCATGACCTATGGTAGCCTAACTTGTTCACAAAACCAAGGCAAGAAGGACGTTATTAGTGACCCTATTTGTTCCACCAATACGAATTACTATATGGAGAGCCATCCCTAGATCTAGATTACTTGGTCCGTATCACTAGATCCAGTTGAATGATAGGTCGCATATTAAAGCACATAAACAAGTATCATGTAATAAACATAATCAATAATGCAACGATAAATTAAGCAATCAAGATAAACAACCTAAACATTTAGATCTTCGTAATAATGGGTAATACTCGAAGGTATTAGCCTTCAAACGTCATAATCAATACATGAGTAATAATTTAGCCAAGGCAAACTAACCGAGTTAACGAATGATACCAAAAACTGAACGATTACAAGAGTATAGGAGATTACAAGTTGTTTCCTATGAAATTGATTACGTTGCAAGACCTCTTCTGCTCTTCTTCTCCTCTGAAAATCGACTTTTATGGTTTAGGTATCGAAAATATGATTTAGCACACTTAAAACTCGTTTTTGAGTTTTCTATTTATAAGGTCTGGAAAAAGGTCGATACGGCGTTTCAAAAGTCTTCGATACGGCGTACTGAGGGTTTCTTGGATTAGGGACCACGTTTGATATCTTCCAGAATCTTCACATTTTATAACTTGAATACGGCGTATAGGATTCTTTGTATACGACGTATTGATTTTGTTTCCTTCGTGGTCTTTAGTGAAGTGCAGGCACATATATGCTGTATCTTCCTTGATGGATACGGCGTATTGGATTTCAGAATTAGTTTTCTTCAAATGTCTTCGTTTAAGCTCCAGAATGCGTGCCTTTTTGCTAATCTTCACCAAGTACTCCATAATTACTGCAATTTTTAAATACAAACGATTAAGTAACAATTCTTTGCAATAATTATACAAAATGGGTTATTTACATAGGATAAATGATGCTATAAAAGTGACGTTATTTGATGTCATCAAATATGCCCCCACTTGAATCCTACTTTTCCTCAAGTAGCCTTTAGAAGTTTATGAAAATGTATCCCTAAGGATTTTTCCCAAGTTACTACGACCCCATAAACCTTACGAATTAGGAAGATGAATCACTCAAATAAACTAAATAATCTATGTGGTACATTGTAACTAATTCCACTTAATTGCTCGGTCTGTGACATATTAATCATTAGGCTTGGCAAGGATACACAATCACTCCAATAGAGCTAAAGAGTACCAAGTTTATAAAGGTAAATGGGTTTTTTATCATAGGACGTAGGGTTGATCCTTCTTTAAATCTTTCACCAAAAGTTAACACACCAACCAAGGCAGTGAAGCACAATATTTACATGGTCGTAACGACGAATAGAATGTGTGTTTCGATCAAATCCTCATTCGATTTTAACCAAGGGCTAGGATAAAGAATGATATAGGGTAGGGATCTTCTAACTTTCACCAATAGTAATAAACCAACAAGGCAGCTGAGACATGCATACATGGCCGTAACGATGGAATAGACATACATGCTCGTACACATCCTCATTCGCCGTTATCCTTGGTTAATGATTTGGAAAGGGAATTAAATTGTTGTTATAAAAAAATTACGAAATCACAATAGACTAGGTCCAAGATACAAGTTGCTAGATACTTTTTTCCCGACCGTTACCATGAAAAAGACACAAGTATATACAAACGTCTTAATCATAGATAAAAAAACAACAACATGAGTTGGCGTTCCCGTAACGATCAACTTCCCAATCATCCCATACTTTACATACTTTTACAAGACAAGTGGCGATATCTACCACTTTATATAAAACATTACGTCGTTGACTTATAAGACGTATCAACAAATAATCGATCCTTCATATAATTCCTTTGGTCTTTTGCTTTTGTAAAACGATTATCTCCAAACTTTCCTCCTTTTTTTGTTGCGATTTTCTAATTTTTTTCGATTTTTTTTCCCTATACTATATACGAAACTTGGTTGTAATGTCACATCTTCTCGTAATATAACTCCGGATAATTCTTTTGATAATTCTTCATTCTTTGGATGTACCAATAATTGTGTTGGTAGTAAAAATACATGAGTTTTGACTACTTTGTACATTCCCATTTGCAATGTGCAAATTTATTCCCAACCGTACCAAGAAAGAAATTGACCACAAGACTTGGGAAATACATACTTTACACTTTAAGCAACTAGCAAACTGATAAATGGACTTAATTTAACATGGTAGGCTAAGGTGTAAAGGTTTAACGAAACAAACAGTTGGTGTTATTCCTAAAGGATTGGCTCTATAGGTTTTTCTAGGGGTATCTTAATCTTAAGATGACGAGTAAACCAAAGAGTTTATCCGGGGATTTAACTAACCTGTGTAGGTTAGTTACTAAAAAAACTTTTAAAGCGCTTTTTGGGTGTATCCTAGAAATTCTCAATTTAAAAAGTTACTCCATCTAAATATATAGTAACTCATTATTGTGGTCCTCAAATAGATTACAAGCATGTTCTACAAGGTCTACAACATCAACTGAACACTTTATATTTTGTGGAATTTGGGTAAAAAGTTGGGAAACAGATAAGGTTAAAATTCTCTTAATATCTAATAAGGGTTGCAGGTTATGTATTAGTAATTTCAAAAAGTATGCATTGAAATGTTTTAAATTTTATGTTATTTAAGCATTTTATTATTAGAACAAGTATACAATTCTAATTCCCATCCCACACTTGAATTATACAAACGTCCTCGATGTGAAAGTAACAACATTAAAAAACGGTTAATTAAATAGGAATTGAATGAAGAAACTCCCCTGATATTTTGCCTCGGTTAGTTTCTCCTAGTTGAGTTTTGAGCCATGGATGTGTGTTGTAAATTCATATGAATTCCAGCATGGACTACAATCACACATAGGATTACCAGATGATTGATAGTCACCAACTTCAGTCGATTTCTTTAAGCGAGTCCTGTGCAATAATATAGGAAAAACATGAAAAAATCTTTCTCGGGTATCTACGGTTAATTAAATAAGCTAAATAGACTGTACAGGAAACCAATACGCCGTATCCATAAACTGAAATATGCAATATCGAGAAATCTATAAAAAGACGGGTGAGTCTGTTGAATAGGCCGTATCATGTGCATGAATACGCGTATTGACAGAACTGACAATAATGTTTAAAAGTGCATAAAAATAAAGGACTGATAACATCCAGACATTCAATACGCCGTATGGTATGAAGCGATACGAGTATTGATGGTCTGGAAGACAGACTCGATAATAAATAAATAAACAATCCGGGTTGTCTCCCCGGAAGCACTTTTCTTTCAGCTAGTCTTTAAGTTAGACTTTTTCCTTCCGGCTTCTTTATTTGGTTCTTGTTACCATCCATCCTTCATCCATTATGCGAAAGATTTAATGATATGCTCGCCATGCATCTTCGCTTGTGCTCATCAAATCTTCGTATTCATTTTCTTTAACAGCAACATACTCTTCGTCTTGTCCGAATGAATACTTGATCATCTCGTTGTTGCAAAAGGTTTAAAAATGATGAAAAATATGCTCTCTTAAAAGTGCTCAAATCTTATAAATGGGCCATTGCTTGGAAAATCATCAACATCAAGGGTATCGACCCTCGTTTTTGTACACACAAAATCTTGATGGAGGATGATTACAAACCTACGGGTCAAAGTCAAAGACGGGTTAACCCAAAAATTTACGAGGTAATCAAAAAGGAGGTCTTAAAACTTCTTGATGCCGAAATGATTTACCCGATCTCTGACAGCCCATGGGTTAGTCCAGTGCATTGTGTTCCCAAGAAAGGTGGAATAATCATTGTTGCTAATGAAGAGAATGAATTAATTCCGACACGTTTAGTTACCGGATGGAGACTTTGCATAGACTATAGGAAATTAAATGACGCAACTCGAAAATATCATTTTCCATTGCCATTTATGGATCAAATGTTAGAACGATTAGCTGGAAATGAGTTTTATTGTTTTCTAGATGGATTTTCAGGGTATTTCCAAATACCAATAGATCCCCAAGACCAGGAGAAAACTACTTTCACATGCCCGTATGGAACTTTCGCGTATCGTCGCATGCCATTTGGCTTGTGTAATGCTCCCAGTACTTTTCAACGGTGTATGATGGCCATATTCTATGATATGATCGAAAAGACTATGGAAGTGTTTATGGATGATTTCTTGGTGTTTGGAGATAGTTTTGATTCGTGCCTCTCCAATTTAGAAAAGATGCTAAAACGGTGTGAAGACACGAATTTAGTTCTTAATTGGGAGAAGTGCCACTTTATGTGTAGAGAAGGAATTGTGTTAGGGCATAAAATTTCAAAATCGGGAATTGAGGTCGATCGTGCTAAAGTCGATGTTATCGCTAAGCTACCTCACCCAACAACCGTAAAAGGTGTTAGGGGTTTCTTAGGTCATGCAGGTTTTTACCGATGATTTATCCAAGACTTTTCTAAGATTGCTAGACCAATGACTCACCTTCTTAAGAAGGAAATACCGAGGATTGTATTGATGCATTTTAGACTCTTAAAAAGAAACATACCGAAGCTCCAATCTTAGTTGTCCTGAATTGGAACCTACCTTTCGAACTCAT
Organism: Tanacetum coccineum; assembly: GCA_026074375.1. Lineage (NCBI taxonomy): Eukaryota > Viridiplantae > Streptophyta > Magnoliopsida > Asterales > Asteraceae > Tanacetum > Tanacetum coccineum. Next base: position 31,504 of record BQNB010045430.1, read on the forward strand.
GTGTGATGCAAGTGATTTCGCGATTGGTGCGGTTTTAGGACAACGAAAGATGAAGCACCTTTAGCCTATACATTATGCTAGCAAGACAATGACAGAAGCTCAAATTGATTACATACCACGGATAAGGATACAATGCTTACCGTTGTGTTTGCTTTTGAAATGTTTCGGTCCATTATTTTGTCTTATCTAAAAGCATAGTGTATACGGATCACTCGGCTTTAAAGTACCTTATGAACAAACAAGACGCTAAGCCGAGGTTGCTCCGGTGGGTTCTTCTCCTAGAAGAATTTGATATCACCATCCGTGATAAAAAAGGAAGTGAGAACCTTACGGCGGATCATTTATCTAGACTTGAGAATCCTCATAAGGATGTGTTAGAAAACAAAAACATAAATGAACATTTTCCTTTAGAAACTCTTGGAGTTATTTCTAGTGGAAGTACCCCATGGTTTGCGAACTATGCAAATTACCATAAGGGGAATTTTATCATCAAAGGAATGACAACTCAACAAAAGAGAAAGTTTTTCAAGGATGTTAAACATTATTTCTGGGATGATCCCTATCTTTTTCGTACTTGTGCGGATCAAATTATTCGAAGGTGTGTACATGGGCAAGAAGCTTTTGAAATCCTCAAAGCTTGTCATGAAGGACCCACCAGGGGCCATCATAGTGCCAATCTCATCGCTCGAAAAATATTTGATGCCGGTTTCTTTTGGCCTACCATATATCGAGATGCCCATTCAATGATCAAATCTTGTGATACGTGTCAAAGACAAGGTTAAAAATTTCGCAACGACGGAGGGATGCTCAATAGTATCCAAGTTTGTAAAATCTTCGATGTTGGGGTATTGATTCAGGGACTTTTCATCTTCACATGGGAATAATACATCTTCATAGCCGTTTGATATCTTTCAAAATGGGTTGAGCAATAAAGGCGCTCACCATAAATGATGCTAGGAGTTGTAGTTTAAGTTTTTGAAATCCCTTTTTGCCCGATTTGGTAACAACTAGTGCTAATTATATAAAGGGGGTGTGATCGTGGGACCCATTTTTGTAATGATCGGTTGCTAGAGTATTGTCTAATGTTATGGGGGTCACACGATCGTCTAGCTACGCTTATCACCCTTCAAACGATGCAGTCAAGTGGACGGTGTCCAATCGAGGTTCTTTTTTAGAGTTTAAATGTATTATTGAATTAGGACGGGTTGGAGAAAATCGTGCCTCATGGTCTGACAAACTAGATGACGCTTTGTGGGCATTTTGTACTGCTTTTAAGACACCAATTAGTTGTATGCCTTATAAGTTAGTGTACGGAAAGTCTTGCATTTACTTACGTGTTTTAGGATAAAATAAAGCCTTAAAATTTTTTTTTTTTGGGTTTAAAAACATGCTTAACCTTTGATCTTAAAACCGAGGGTGATCACCGGAAGGTTCAACTTAATGTACTTAATGAACTCCGTGATCAAGCTTACATGGAATCTATGATTTTATAAAGAGAGGTCGAAGAAGTTCTAGACTCAAGTCAAAAACCGCATTTTCAAAGTTGGTGATGGAGTTGTACTCGTCACATGCTCGTCAAAGTATTCTCGAGAAGCTTTAAAAACTATTTGGTCAGGACCTTTCTACCATCACCAAAGTCTTCCTACGGAACCATTGCAGTTATCTCACCGATGGGCCCAAAATTTAAGGTGAACTGGTCATCGACGGTTTGAAGCATCTACTTCGGGGAGGAAAGGGCTTACCACCCAAGGCAGTCAGGTTCGCTACACTCTCTCCAAGGACGAATGATTCGCGGATAGAGTCAAGTGCTATGGTCTCGGTACCAAAATAAAGCGCTTCGTGGGAGGAACCCCATGCTTATCCTTTTATCTTCTTTTTCTTTGTGATGTGAGGAGGCTTGTACTCTTCCAATTCTTGTTGTTGTTTGTACTTGTGATTGTTTGCAGGATTGACCCAAAATTTTTATGAAGTCCTTCCCGTTTGTTCGGTGCTTTTGTAACGGTCCCAACTCAAGCTTTCCCTAGCCTTTGCTTTGCCATTAGTTTGGGGAAATCCGATATCCTAAAGATTATTATCGACTAACATTTATCTTTTAGCACACTTAATAAACGGCTAAAGATTTTTGTGATACTTTTTGCAGGCTTGAGTTATGCATTCGACCTTTTTGAGTTCTAGTATGGGGTTTTTAAGTCTTAGGCTAGGAAACATTGAGGACAATGTTTAATTTTAGTATGAGGTAGTATATCTTCGATATAATCTTACCTAGTTTTGCCCGTTGTTCTCACATACCCTGTTTTTCCACCAAAATTTTCAAAAAAATATATATGAAAAATTTTAAAATTTTTAAAAAATAAAATAAGTGTTTTTGTCACAATTTTGACTTTCCTGCTGGGTAGAATAAGAGTAAATTTTGACCCGATCGAGCGTGTTGAGTTCTAGCTTGTTCTTTAACTTTTAGGTTAAGCGTTCGCGGAAATTCACGAAGAACGAAAAATGATAGAGTTAAGTATGAGTGGGATGCTAAACAAGGATTAGTTGGAAATCTTAAGAGCTCATGTATGTAATTTGTGGCTTTTTCTCCCATAAACTTTTAACCGGATTAATATACGTGCTGTTTTTGAAGATTAAACTTAAATCAACAATTTTTATGTAATATATAGCAAAAATTTTAGTCTTAGTTCAAACTTATACTTGAATTTTCCAAAAAGAAGTCTTCTAAAATATATATATATATATATATATATATATATATATATATATATATATATATATAAAAATAATAATAATAATAATAATAATAATAATAAACATAAAATGTGGGAAAGAAAAGTTTATTCCTCTACCGGCTCACACGATTTGTAGTTTCTAAAGAAAGCCCATAGTAAGAATAAAAATCCGAGACTGATAAAAGTTTGCTGCATCTTGCCGGCTCACAACCGATGTTGCAGCCTTCTAAAAGGTCGAGGGTCACAATTGCATAAATGTTAATATATAGTTTAATTTCATTAAATAGATTTCATTTTGTAAATTCAAATATGCTTTTGAACTTTGACTATTTTATTGTATTAAGTATGTATATAAGGAAAACCTAAGAGTTTTTGAAACACTTAAGGTCTGTGTGGTCCATACTAGTTCTATGTGGTGGTGTGTGTCAAAAGCCTGGTCGCCGTTAGGTTGGGATGTGCCGAGACGAAAGTCGCTGCATGGGATGATCTCGCCTTCAAACTCATTATTCTCGGGTGGAACGTGAAGCATAGTATTTTGCAAAACGTTGATGCATGGTTGAAATTCAAAATAGCACATTCACTTTAGATATAGTAAATGTCGGGAGTAAAAAGTTCACAAGTTGCAAATATGAGTAGTGTTAGCATCTTTACTGATATTTAGCTGTGATTTCGTTTTAAGCTTGGTTTGGAGTAAGTGAAAAGTCAGGGACGTTGAATTTATCCTTTTTGGGGCATTCTCAGATCGAAATTCATCTTGTTCTATGATCCCTAACAGTTATGGAAATAACGAAAGTCGAAATATTCTAAGTTTCCTTATAAAAAAATGAAAAGGTTTAAAAAAATGGGAAAATGGGGTGTTTTTATAACTTGTAATTTTTTAACTCTCTCCACAAAAATCTTTGCTACTTTTCAAAGATTTAGTTTGGGGAAGTTTTGAGGTATTTGGTTTTAGAGCATATAATATTACGTGAGGACACACAATCGCTTAGTTTGGGGAATTTTGATATGTGAGAAATCACATATCTATTTTATATCAAAAATGACCCTAAAATGATCAAAATGTGCAAATTATGCTTGTATATTGCTTGTTTTGTCATTTGTGTTGTGTAGGTACGGATATTGCAAAAATCATAAGAAAACGGTCAAAACCGGGCAAAAATGGACACGAAACGGAAAAGAGTGCAAACGAGCCAGAAATCTTCTATTAAAGGTCAACAAAAGTCAACCATTGGTCAAAGCTTGGTCAACCACAAAATGCCAAAACCCTCAAAATACCAAACAACCCCTCAATGTTAAACCTATTTCACTTAAAATCCAAAAGCACCTAACGTCGATAGTCTTTTTATTATAAAGAGATAACGGTCGTTATCCTTTTACCATAGCCCTTTATACCATTTTACCCTTGCCCAATTTATACCGAAACCAAAACACCTTGGTCTATTTTTATTATCCCATTTTAGCCCCGGTCAAACAAGTCAAACAATAATAATAAAAGGTAAAATATGGCGCGAGTGGATTCACTGTTCACCCATCGTCCCTAACTTTACCCACCTTCCAAAACAAAGGGTAAATCCAAATTGATGTCGGGGAAAGAAGATTCGAGTTCCAAGCACCACGTTGGCAAAAGTAAACGTCACCAAATGCTTTGATTGGCCAATCTCTGACACATGGATCACACGTGGATGCAAAGAAAGACACAAGGAAGAGAAATTTGCACTAAATATGGGCCAAAAGAAGCACAAGCCCTCCCAAATTGTGGGATTGCCAGCATGGCAATCCGTGTGCTCATTTTGATCAAACGACCATGAAATAGCATCCAATGATTAATGAAATTGAAGGGCCAAGATTTAAAGCTGCCAAGGATCGTTTGAAGGCCTAGAAGCTCCACTCTTGCATTATAAATAGGGCTCTTCCTCACTCACAATAAAGGGGAAATAGTTTTTAATTTTCAGCTTATAAGAATTAGCTTATGTAATTTTTCCTTTTAAAATTGTTTTTAATTTAAGGTTTTTACTTAATGTAACTTTCATTCGATCTTGTAATCAGCTTTATTATTAATCAAAGTTAAGTTTTCTTATTATGCACTTTACTTTCCATAAGTTTTCCTTTATGCAAAATTATGGTTAAATAAGCTCATACACTATTTCATATGTTTTCAAACTATTTCATAAACTCAAATCTATTCATAAGCTGGTTATTCACTCATCTAAGCCATCAAAAGCTTAGTTGAACTTTTAAATTCATAATCCACTCCTTTAAATCACCACAGGTTTTCATGGAAGGGAAGCCAATAATGGAAGGGCTTCCAGGACAATACCAGCTTATCCTTGGATAAGCTGGAGCTTGTTGACTAGCTCATAAGAGCATTTTATAGCCTTGTTTAAGCAAAGGCAAATGTGAGTTCTCATTTTACCCTCTTTAGCCTAAATCTGCATATTAGCTTATAACTGCTTATTTTCTGCTTATTACTATTTAGATCTGCTTAATAGTGCTTATAATTGTTGTTTGATGCTTAATATGCTTACTTGTTAGTTTAAATCTTTATTTTCACTTATTTGTTAGGGTTTTTGGCATTAAATAGTCACGTACGTTCTCAAATGTGCTCATATGGTACGTGTACTAGAAATATTGCCCATATGGTACCTCAACTTTTAATTTTGTGCTAATATGGCCACAAACTTTTTTTCCCACCTGCTTGACCTGCAAACTGATGATGGTCTGCCAAGTCATCAAAAGTGTACGTTTTCGTCCGATTTCTTACGTATTCGTCTGATTTCTTACGTTTTCTTCTGTTTTTTACGTTTGCGTCCGATTTCTAACGTTTTCGTCCCTTTTTTACGTTTTCGTCCGATTTCTTACGTTTCTGTCCATTTTTTACGTTTTCGTTGGTTTTTTACGGTTTGTCCGATTTCTTACGTTTTCGTCTGTTTTTTACGTATTCGTCTGTTTTTTTACGTTTTTGTCTTTTTTTTACGTCTTCGTCTGATTTCTTACGTTTTTCCGTTTTTGTCCGATTTCTTACGTTTTCGTCCGATTTCTTACATTGCCGTCTGTTTTTTTACGTTTTTATCCGATTTCTTACGTTCTTCATCCGTTTTTTATGTTTTCGTTCATTTTTTACTGTTTCTCTGATTTCTTACGTTTTCGTCTGTTTTTTTATGTTTTTGTCCGTTTTTTTACGTTTTCGTCTGTTTTTTATACTTTCGTCTATTTTTTTACGTCTTCGTCCGATTTCTTACGTTTTTGATCGTTTTCTAACGTTTTTCTATGTTTCCTTCTGTTTTCTTTCATTTTGGACGTTTTCTTTTGTATATTGACCTCTTTCTTCGTTTTATACGTCTTTATTCAATTTAAAAAACAGACAAAAAACGTAAAAAAGACGGAAACGTAAGAAAACAGACGAGAACACAAAAATGTAAAAAAAACGGATGAAAACATAAGAAATTGAACAAAAACGTAAAAAAATGAACGAAAACGTAAAGTATAAAACTAGACGGAAACGTAAGAAAACAGACGAGAACACGAAAACGAACGAAAAAGTAAAAAAAAATAGACGAAAACGTAGGAAATCTGACGAAAACGTAAAAAAACGGGCGAAAACGTAAAATAAAATGAACGAAAACGTAAAGTATAAAACCAGACGAAAACGTAAGAAATCGGAGGAAAACGTAAAAAAAAGGTAGCATTTTTAGTACACGTACCATATGAGTACATTTAAGAAAGTAGATAACTATTTAATGTGTGTTTAATACAAACAAATACATTATATTTTATTAATAAAATGCCACATCAGCTTTTGGAACAAATTTAGCCGGTTTAACCTGTAGTAAGTAAAAAATGACCATGTGGGCACAAAATTGAAAGTTGAGGTACCATATGGGCAATTTTTTTAGTACACGTACCACATGGGCACATTTGGGAAACTACGCCACTATTTAATGGCAAAACCCCTATTTGTTATAAAACTGTCATAAAAACAAAAAAAAAGTAGCTTTAGCTTATAGCTTATAGTTCTGGCTTATTTGCTTATTGAATATTGTTTATTAGGTCTGTTATAAGCTTGTTGATATCTGGTCTTTGAAAAATAAGTCTTATTTCTCAAAATCTTAAGCTAAATATGAAGATAAAAGTTCTAAGGGGGTGTTTGGATCAAGGCCAGTATTAACCTCAAGATAATACTGGTGGGGGTTCTTGCTACTTTGGTTCTTTTAAACCTTTATATGTTGGTTTTTGATCTTGTTTTAAAGATTTAATTGATCAAATTCAGATTTTCATCAAGTTACTTAGTGACTATTAGCAATCTGTTAGTTTAGTTCTATTTCTTATGCATTTTTAGCTTAAATCTGTTATAGTAATTGAAATTGTTTTTTTTGCTCTTAATTTGGTGTCTTAAAAGTGTAGAATGCTAATACTTAGGCATGCACATTTGGTTTTTAAAGATTTGGTCACTTTGGTTGTCAACTGCATCAGTTAGTGAAAACAGATTTTAGTGAAGTTCAAGCTTAATTTTCAGAGGGTTAAAGTAGGTTTTAGCTTTTGAAATTAAGTGCACAACTAGTTTATAGGCCAATCTAGATAGTTTAGGTCTTAATTTTGCTTAAAAAGTTTATTTGATTATCTGTTTTTAGCCTGCAATATAGTACTTTGTTTTTTTTATAAAACTTTAAAAATCCAAAAATGTAGTTCTCTGTCTGCAATAGCTTTTTCAATAAGCCATTTAATAGCCTATTTGAGTTTCAAATTCCTTTTTAAAAGTTGTTTTATGTAGCTTATAGTTTAAGCTTTCCTGTGGTATAAACCAATAAGCCATAAGGATCTGTTTGGTTGCTTTAAAATAAGCCCAAAGTTGATTGTTTGCCTGTTTGGTTTTCAGAATTGCTTAAATGCTTTTTGGGCCTTTTTTTCACGCTTTAGGGCTTGTTCTTTTGATTTATTTTGTCATTTTAGCTTAATAGGTTAGGCTTAAGTTTCTAGTAGCTTATTTGTTTTTGTAGCTAGCTTATTTTGTAGCTTGTAGAGTTTTATAAAAAGTTCAAGAAGTAAAAAAAGAAGTAGTTAAGCATTTCTGTTTTAAAAAGCCTCTTTTCAGCTTATTTTCTTAGATTCAAAAAAAATAGTTTTCACAAAAGTTGTTAGTTTCTAGCTTATTAACATCTTTGTTTTTAAACTTTTCAAAATAAAAAAAATTGCAAAAAGAAAGATCCAAGGGCTCGAACCCTGGACCTCTCCCTTAAACACACACTCATTTAACCAGTGCTACATTAGCTCATCCGTCATCTTCTCTTTCCATTACTTTTTATCACCGTTTCCATTTCCTTTAACTAATTATAAGCCGTAGCTTAATTTCATCTTTTAAGGGCTTAATTCGTTTGCTTAATTTATGTTTCTATGTTTATAAAATCTGTCTCACTATTTTACACTTTCAGTAATTTTTCTAGATTTTTAGGATTAAATTTGTTATTTTTAATCATTTTTCTTTGTTAAAAACTTTAAAAATTCATAAAAATAGAAAAATAATCAAAAAAATATAATTCTTTTTTTGAAAATTTTCTTTTATCATATAGTTTCTAGGAAAATTAGTTTTGCTTATGTAGAGTTAAAATTGCAAAATTTCAATTTTTAAAGAACGAGATTCGTTTCCGTTTACGTTTTTCGTGTTTTTAAGCTCATTTCAATTCTGTTTTTGTTCTAGTTTTCTTTAAACTTACTTTTTAGTCAATTAGAGTCTACTAAAAGAGAAAAATCCATTTTAGGTTTAATTTTGGAAATTTTAGGTTTTTAATCACCATTTAGGGTTCCCGTTTTGCGTTTTTAGTTAAAGTTTAATTTCCCATTATTATACTTAGCTTTAACTGTCCTTTAATTTGCTCACTTTTAGTATTTTAAAAAACAAATCATCTTTGAACCAATTTAAATCATTGTCCAAACAACAAACGTGGTCTCAATTTCATAAATCTTCGAGGAATACGACCCGGTAATCACTTACCGGTAAATATACGTATTATTATATATAATTGTGAGAATTTTCCTTTCTTCCTTTGTCCTCAAGGGTAGTTTGGTAATTTTCTATACTTTATATTTTATTAATACGTGTATAGATTACCACGCATCAATGGCGAAACGAGATTATGCTTGGTTGATGATCTCACAGTGCTCAAGATCACATCTCCACTTACAAAGTAAAGATAAAGGAACAAGCTCGAGCCTAAAGTCAAAGATTACTACAACATATTCACAAGAGAAAGTCAAGTTTACGAGCTGAAGACTAAGAGATATTGCATAGTATGCTAGGTTAAATTTGGTAAAATAGAGTGACCTCCCTTAGGGGGAGATTGTTGGAAACAAGAAAAGTATCGGTCACTTCCAAGTTGTAATAGTCTTAGCCCGTAGTTTGTTATATGATTAGTCTAGTAAGCTAGTCTGGCCCAAGGCCCATGGAAAGCCCGTTAAGGCCCATGGTCGGCCATGTATGTAGAATATATACCCTCTCCATGCCTTGGAGGGGGTGGTTGGTTGTTTTATTTCTTATTTTCACACACATAATAATATTATCATCTTTCTCTCTCTAGAAACTTTCCAACCCACTTCTATCTCTAGTTCTTGCATAATATCAAAGATTACTAGTATTCTTCACTGATGCTCTTAGAGAGCTTTGCTTAGCAATATTAACTGGTACTTGTCCTGACTTTGTTACAACTGTTGTTGGAACAAAATTCCTTTTAGGATGTGGGTGAGTAAATTTATTTTGGTGGTTCACCCTCTGAGCGTTGTTCCATACTGGTCTAATTTCCCTTTGACCAGTAACCCTTCCCTTATTACTCAACATAGATTTTTCTACCATTTTATTGTCATGAAAATCATAGTCTTTGATTAAATGGTTGAAACTCCCACATACAAAACAAGCTTTCTTTATAAACTCAAAACTATTTCCTAATTTACGAGTCATCATTCCATTCCAGTTTCTTCTATTATCCCTAGGACTTTGACTTTTCCTAGGATACTTTTCTTGCCTATGTGTATTTTCCTTATTAATAGTTTTCACATTCTCATCAGATTTGACAAAATTAATTATAGTAAACTTTGGTTTTGTCTGATCAGATTTAGGTCTAAACACACTATCATCACCACTATCAGACTCCCACTCTTCAATGATAGGAGCACTAGGCCTAACAGTTTTATGTTGTTCCAAACTATCTTTAATAGAACACTAGAGATAGTTTCACTCACATTAGTCTTATAGACATAATCATCTAATCCAGCAAAGGATAAGTCAGGTCTTGAGGGCATGTAGTCCCTAGTGTAGGGAGGGGGAACTGCATGATATCCCTCAACCTTCTTAAACCTATCATTTACTGGACTATCATCCATATCACTTTCTCTACTGTTAAACACACCATGAACCACTTCACTCTTATTTAGTTGACTATCATAACCAAGACCAGCTTTGTCTTTAACACTTATTTGACTATTTATCAGTTTAGTTAGATTCTTTGAAGATTCTTCAAATTTTTCTAGTTTAAGTTTCAAATCATGATTCTCTTTTAAAGCTTCTTCTAACTGATTTTTAAGATCTTTGATAGAAATATCTTTCACTTGGACATCATACTTTAAAAATGCAACATCTTGTTCATAAACAGCTTCATTCTTTTCATGAACAATTATCCTAGCTTCTAATGATTCTAATCCCATTTAATAACCTTTAATTTCTAGATTAGATTTATTAAGAGCTTCACGCTGTTGATCATACTGTTTTTGAAGAGTTTCATATGATTTAAGCAATCTTTAGAGCAAGTATGTACCTCAGAGTCTAAACTTGATGAACCTTGGGATGTATAAGCCATTAGAGCAAAGTTTGTGATGCCTTCTTCAGCCTGAAAGCTCCAATCATAACCACCTATCCCATCTTAAACAACCAGGGCATTTATAGTAGATGTATCCACTGGTGCATTCCTTCTTGGAGCATCTCCATTTCTATTCCCCTGATTCCTTGGTGCCTTGCATTCTCTAGCAAAGTGACCTCTCCTGTGATAGTTGTAACATTCAACCTCTGTCTTATCAAAGCCAACAGTTTCTTTGGCATTGAAGTTCAGATTCCTTCATGTCTTCTTTAAGAATCTCTTCACCCTCATGGTAAGCATAGCTACCTGCCATTTGAGATCCATCTCTTTAAGATCATCAGTATCAATCTGCTCCAGATCTTCATTGTCTAATTGTGGACTATTAGATTGATTAGCAAAGAAGGAAAACATGACATCATCAGCATAAGTTGAGGAAGAAGCTTGTCCCTGTGGACTAGCAGTAGAAACTTCATGAGCAGTATTAACTACTTCATTAGTACTGCTGGTGTTTTCTAAAGATACAAAGGCCACATTCTGAGAGTTTAAGCTTGAGCTTGATTGGCCTTTAATCTCAGATTCATACACCTTCAGATTATTATACAAATCATCCATCTCAATGTGTCCAGATCAGATTTGTTCTCATGATTAAAGCAATATTGTTCCAAGCTGATGGTAGACTTCTCAGCAACTTCAAATTTGAATCTTCCTAAGAGATAACTTCACCATGAATTTCCAATTGGCTGATGAGTTTTTGAAACCTATCATAGGTTTTATCCAGTCCTTCAGATCTTGATGTAGCAAAATTCTCATATTGCTGCTTCAGAATGGTTTTTTACATTTTCTTTGATTCTTTGTTGCCTCCAAACCTAGCCTTGATTGCTTCCCATAAGGTCTTTGCATCCTTGATTCCATTAAACTTTAATAGGTGCTCATTAGGAATGACCAACAATAGAGTGCTTTTTGCTTTCAATTCATTCTTTCTTGCTAGCTTTTGTTCAGCAGTTTTAGGAGGAATTGGACCTTTAGTACCAACACTAGCTGATGCAATAGCAGGTGTATCACCATTCACAATAACCTCGTAAAGAGCATAATCAGTGTAAGTAAGATATTGCTCTATTCTCATGCGCTAGAGATCATAGTCTCCTGTTTTGAGCATATGAAGTTTTAGTGCAGACACTGTTTGGGTAGTTTCTGATTGTGATTCCATCTTCTTTTTGAATATGAGATCTTGTGAAGATATAGTGTTCTTCTTATTCAATGTTTCTCAACAAGCTCTGATACCACTTGTTGATCCCTTTTGAACAGATCTTACTTAGCTTGTTAAAGCTTAGTTGTGTTGGATAGATCCAAAACAACTATAGTAGAAACTAAGATTGTGAATACTACAAACTATGTGAAATCTAGCTTGTAATACTAAAAAGAACAATAAAACAGTAAACAAACTTTTACTAAACTTTCAGCCTCAATATAAAACGATCACTTTGAATAATGACAGGGTAATAAAATAACCTTGAAGCTATGAATATCAAAGATGTACTCCTAACATTATGCCCTAGGACCCCTCTTTATATACCAAGGAGTCCTACAAGGCTTACAATACTTTTCTAACTTATCATGATCTTTTCTATAAACAAACGTAATCTCCTAAACAAATAAGTTATACATATCTTCTTTACAAATAACTAATACTTATCTTCATAAGTATTCTTGTTCTCCAGTCAATCTTTAATCTCATCTCTATCAGCATAATCCTTCCAGCAGTAGTAATCACTTAGTAGTTGTAACTGAACACAAGCAGTATTAACCACTTAGAAGTTTACTCTAGCAGTATTAACATACACTAACAGTACTAACTTTTGTACTAGCAACAGTAACTACTTAGTATATTTTAAGTTTTCATCTCTAAGCAGTCTTAACTTCTATTAGCAGTAGTAACTTTATGCTAATAGTACTAATATATACTAACAGTAGTAACTAGCAGTAGTAACTTTTACACTACCAGTACTAACTACTTAGCATAATTTTCATTAGTATTACAACATTACTAAGTTATGCTTGACAGCACTAATATATACCTAAGAAGTAGTAACTCTAAGAATGATCTTGAAGTCTTTTAATCCTAACATAATCCAATATCCACATAAATACAGGTAGGCGTTACCCCCGATCTAATCTTAACACAATACGGGTAGGCGTAACCCCCTATCCCATCAC
>BQNB010045431.1:0-40556 GCA_026074375.1 Tanacetum coccineum
AACACACATAAGGTTTTTCTCTCACTAGAAATCCTCTTTTTTCTCTCTCTATAAATCGGCCAACCCCTATTCTTTCCCTTATGTTATGATATCCAATATCCTACAAACGTGTTTTGATAACACATGGGTTTTGACACTTTGTTGGGAATTGATTCTTTTAGGAAAAATGTTGAAAATGAGGCTTTAAAACCTCGGAAAACGTTCACAAACAAACGGGTCATGCCGAAATTTTATAGAAACATTATACTTAGGAATATTTTCACTAAGATTCACTTTCTTAAAAATTCGACGAAAGACGAAATAATAAAATATTATTATTTTAATATCTGACTAAAAGACGAAAAATATGAATTTGATGAAAACTTATATTATTTAATATAGACATGTAAGACATTTATGACATTATATTGAGACCGTTTTATCTAAATAACTTGGGGATCGGGTAAATAGCCGGAGCATATTTAATTCCTATTTCTTTAATTCTGAATTCTTTAATTTTTATTTCTTTAATTCCAAATTCTTTAATTCTTGTTGATTAAATTCTTATTTCTTTAATTCTAAATTTTCTTAAATTTTATTTCTTTAACTCTAAATTCTTTAATTCTTATTGATTAAATTCTTATTTCTTTAATTCTAAATTTCCTTAAATTTTATTTCTTTAATTCTTATTGATTAACTACTTATTTCTTTAATTCTAAATTCTTTAATTCTAAATTTTTTAATTCTTATTTATTTAATTCTAAATTCTTTAATTCTTATTTATTAAATACTTATTTTTTAATTCTAAATCCTTAAATTTTTACTTCTTTAATTCTAAATTCTTTAATTCTTATTTCCTTAATTCTTACTTCTTAAATTCTTATTTCTTAAAACCTATATTCTTAAATTCTTATTTCTTTAAATATACATCGTGCACGGACTTAAGTTCATCGGGTCAGTTTATCAATCAGCGCACAACCAAGATACAAAAACCTTTTACAACTTTTATAACAAAATTATTTTACAAAACACATATGCATTATTACAGTTTCATTTAACATATCCCTAAAACAAAACTCTATTATTAGGTCGTGGTCGGGTACCGTTGCACGTCATTCTATGATCATCTATTTTCAGCTACTTTCATTTCTATTTGAGGTGAGTTCTCGTAGCCCCATTTTCAAACTATTTTCCTTGGGAAAAATGATACTCAAATATATTTTCAAACTGTTTTACTTCTGTGCTAAAACTAATTCTATGCTTTTGGACAATGCTATGTGCCTATAATTGCGTATGTGAATGCTGCTGTATATGTGCTATTGGGTACATAACTAAGAACTAAGAACTATTTGCCGACCTAAGTAGCTCCAGCTGGTAGGCGATAGGTGCGGAGGACTATAAGTGCTTGGACCATTGTTGAATGGTCGGTATGGCTTGATTGTTATGACATTCTATGATTTCTATGATTGCTATTGGATTGCTATGTATACTGATTGCACTCCGCTCTTATATTCACTATTGTCCTACTCAAATTCTGGCACAACAACTGGGTTTATACTCTAAACCTACGAGTTCACCAACCTAGTGTTGACCTTTTCGAGTATCATTTTCAGGTGATCCGTATTTTCAAACAGAAGGTATTTGAAACCAAAGTTAACGAACTTCCAAGATGCTTATCAAATGACAAGTGCCCATTTCTGTCCAAGATTGTATTTTGTGAAACTTTGTAAATTAAATTACTTGTAATAAACTATGGTGTAATCTACTATCTTATGTGATGTCTCCGAAACGTAGCATCTTGTGTTTCCGCTTTAGACGGGGTGTGACAGTTTACTTCCATTTTAGTTTGTATTCGTTCGTTTTTATACATTTTAATATGATTTTATGCGTTTTTTACGTCATTTTAGGTTTTTGGATGATATTAATCATTTTTATACGTTTTGATCTGTACAAAAACATAGAAAAACGTAAAAAAAAAGCATACAAAACATATATAAAAACATATGAAAACGTACAAAAACATAAACGAAGTATAAAAATGTACAAAAACATAAAAAAAACCATATATAAATGTACACAAACGTAGAAAAACGAAAAAAATGAAAACATTCAAATACGTACAAACACGTAAAAAAGGTACAAACAAGTAAAAAAGAGGATGAAAACGTACTAAAACGTATTAAAAGCAATCAAAAATGTACTAAAACGGAAGAAAACGTACAAAAAAGGAAGAAAACGTACGAAAAGGGATGAAAACGTACGAAAAGGGATGAAAACGTACGAAACGTATAAAAACGTACAAAAGCGGAGAAAAACGGGCGAAAACGTATGAAAACAGACAAAAACTGACAAAAACGGATAAAAACGTAAGAAAACGGACAAATACGGATAAAAACAGATAAAATAGTATGAAGAGGTACGAAAACGTACAAAAACTGACAAAAAAGTATGAAAACGAACGAAAACGGCTAAAAACGTAAAAAAAATGAAAACGTACGACGACGAACCAAAAATGGATCAAAACGTATGAAAACGAACAAAAACGTACGAAAGCGTTAAAAAAAGTACAAAAACAGATAAAAACGTAAGAAAACGTATAAAAAGGTGTAAAAACGTATAAGAACGGGTAATGAATAACTTTGGTTATTACATAGAGCATCTTTGACTTTTACAAAAAAAATAAAAACAAGATCTCTTAACATTTCCCAAACCTCGTCTAGACCCGGAGACCCAACCCATCTAAACCCAGACCTATCTAGACCCAAACCCATCTAGACCCGTGACCTAAACCCGACCCGACCCACCTATTTTGCCACTTCTAGATACATGCTTGTGTGTGTATACTAGGGGTGGCAATTGAGTCGTGTTCGTGTTGACGGGTTGGCGGGTTATCATAACCTCTACCCAAACACGACCAATTTATTAATTGTGTCAAGAACCTCAACCATAACCCAGACCTGCATAACACATGTAACACATTTGTGACCCGTTTAACCTGTTTAAGAAAATAGGTCAAGCGATAAATAAGGTTGGTGGTTTGTCGATTTAACTAGTTTATATGCAAAAATGATATAAGGATCTATAAAATGATAAACATAAACAATTCTAATGATATATGAGTTATAATCGTAATTCACTCATATTCGGTACATAAATCCAACATAAATCCAAGCTATATGTTTTATTTTTTGACACTTATATATGCTTAAACGGGTTCACGTGATAACCTGCTTAGTACTTACCAAACCCAAACACGACCTGTTTATCAAACGGGTTAGACGGGGTGACATGTTTTTGACCCAAACTTGTTTATCCTCAACCCAACCTGTTTAACTTCGTGTCGGGTTCGTGTCGTTTATCGTGTCGTGTCGAGAATTGCCACCCTAGTGTATACATACTACTGTACACACCTATGGTTGACAAATTGATAAAATTTTACATGTAGACTTGAAAACGAATAGACAACGTTTACATATGAAGTATTTTATTGTAGTGAAATTATACTAGAGTTCACTACATAATTCAAGAACATAACGAAAGTTACAAACAAGAATCTCTGAAAAAGTGGGAAACATGCAGCACATAATCAAAGTTCATATACCATACAAGAAAAGTAAAAGCACAGAATATATACTTGAAAGAGACAACACTCCTTGGTGGATATCATTGTCTAGCCTTAGCTTATATAAACCCATTAATGGTGAAATATATGCAATATTTTTTATATTCCATAAATCTAGCAACATAATTCCCCAAATATGAATAACAATTTGAGGCTGCCCAACAATGGTTATGCATGGTACGGCGATGGGGATATGGTCGATTTGGACTTCTTGTTTCCACCATCGGGTCCTTTTCCTCCAACCTTGGTACTTATTCTTCTGTAATCGCTTGAAATTAGCCTCTTTTTGTTGTGGAAATTTCAGATTTTTTCGATATAGCAATTCTAGACTATATGAAATTGCACTTTCTTGATCCGATCATCATAGTGTTTAATAAGGTTATAATTAGAAAATACCATATGCATATATAACCAAAGACAACAACGGATTATAACCTTTCACATTATTTGCAAGTATGTTACAAAGCAGTACATATAGGCATTCACAAATTACACACTGCCTAAACCATAAATTAGTGAAATGCTAAACTGAAGTTCTTCCTACTTCCAACATGACTTTTCATGTTAGTTACAAATGCCTCGGTTGATTTTTTTGTTGTAATTATCATAGCATGTTGCTTTAATCGTTGTTTAAGCAAAAGTATACATAAATATTTTGCAGAATGAGAGAGTTGGTGTCAATCCATGGTTGTTATCACTTCAGGACAGAATTTTGACTTTACCTTCCTCCATGATGAGGTGATCCGCTAAACCGCGTTAGTGCCAATTATATTGTCTTCATAAATATATATTGATCAATATCTATCTACATGCATGTCATGCTTCTAATAGGAAGTTCATGTGTCCTAATCATTCATGTCGCTCGTCCATTACTAATCATCCCTTTGGTTTGGCGATGTAAAGGAAATTAAGATATAATGGTCATTATAAAGTTTAAGACGGAGAGGAACGATTTTTGTTAGATTTTTGATCTCATAGAGATAAGTAATACCAAGTTTCTCATACAGACAAACCACACAAATAGTTTTTGCAATTTACTGGAAGACCAAGTGTTACGGTGGTATACCACACAGGGAAGCACTTGCTTCACACGTGAAGGCCATGACGGCCAACATCATTGGTGCGTGAAAAAGAGAAAAGTGGTCTGCACCACCTGACGAAATGCACCCTTATCTTTTTGTTTGTGAGTGTGTGTGAGGTATGTTATTTTGTATAAGTGCGACACTTTTATTTGTTTGGTTAGACGGTGACATCTCTAAAGGAGGTGGTAAGATGGTGTGTTGAAAAGCTTATGTTGCGTTGACGTGGAGGTTGTCATCGGGTGACCATTACACCCAGCCTAAAGATAATTAGAATGTGTTGATTTGTTAATTTATGGTAAGGGGTAATTAATCCTTAAATCAACGAGGAAAGCTAAAGATTTAGAATAGCTTTGATGAGGATCAATAAGTGTGTCATATGAGACGGTGAATTAGTCATAGAAAGAATCGGAGAAAAAGAAGATTTATTAATTCATTCGTATCTATCTGCTGCAAGCCTACAATTGCTTATAACGTTATAAGTATGTTTAAGCGTAATAGAAATTTACAGAAACAACCTCTAAATTATATAAATGATATTTAGGATCATATCCCATACTTGAGTTGGACACTTGGACACATAACAGTATCACATGTTGAAATTTTTGGTGAATAAACTTGTTTTGCAAACTTTGAACACGAAAATTATAGACTTGTGTGATTCGTATTATTGATTTATTATTGGGTATCGTGTTTCTTGATGAGAGCTACATAAAGTCTTATTACATGTCGAAAATGGAGCTAATGTAAGTCTTAATAATGTGAGCTTTTAGAATGAAGCTAAAAGGAGTTGAGTTTTATCCCACATTGGTGGGCAAGCAAACTCTTAATTTGTTTAAAAGAAATAGTATGAAAATTGATATTGTAAAGTTGTTGCAATAAGAACGTGATCACTGCGAAACAAGAATTGTGACACAAGTTTACCAATTCCGCAAGTCCCGGTTCTTAAAACTTCTTTTCGTTAATAAACATATGGTTCTTGGTAGTTAAAATAACAAGTCTCTTTAGATATCTGTCCTTTGTAAATAGATGTCATATTTTTTTAATAGAGATCAATGTGAAATTTGCAGTTTCCCTCGACCTCGTATGCAGCTAGCAGTGTTTCGTGACAATTTGACAAGCAATAATAATTTGAGGACAAGACCAGCACAACAATCCCGACGACATGATTCTGAATTAACTCCAAACGAACAAAGGGAATCTATTAGAATGCTCAAGAAAGAAATCTACAACCCTATACCAAAGAAGATAATACAAAGGCTAGGTAGATTTTCTAGACAAAACAGTGCTGCTGCAAAAGCGTCTACAGGCCAGAAGAATGAGAAAGAAGTGGACGAAGACAATGGTGATGATTATAACAAATGTGTTATTTGCTTAGAAGACTTTGAACCGAAAGAAGTGGTGATGGTGACACCATGTAATCATATATTTCACGAGGACTGCATCTTGCCATGGGTAAAAAGCCACGGCAGATGTCCTGTTTGCAGGTTCTCATTTGTTGGAAAGACTAGAGAGAGCGGAGCATCGTCTACAAACAATGATAACTTGGTAAATGATCTATTAACAAATGAGATGATTCCTTTTGTGACCTCACGGGGTAATTCTAGTACTACTATTCAGCCCTTCAGGTTCTGAAAGTATAGTTATAGAAATCAAAGTTCAATCAAGTGGTAGGCTTGTCAGAAGTTGACTTGAAATTTGAGTGATAGTTATGTATAACAAAAGATCACAATGTAATAACTCATATACAACAAATGAGTCTCTGCATGAAGGACATCGCTTCAATATTGAGGTATCGACAGAGTTGGAGATGATGGCGGTTTCATATCTGGATTCTGCATTAAAAATTCCAGCATTATTAGTTTGATGGAATTTTTTTTAGGGATAATTACTTGAAAATGTATCATACTTGTCACTTTTTGTTATTGTGTGTATTGAACTTTTTTTTCTCTTATTGTATGTACTGAACTTTCAAATTTCGACCTTTGTGTGTATTTTGTCACTATTCTAGCCATGTAAAATGACCATTTTACCCTTCGAATTTTGAAAAAAGTAAGGGTAAAATGGTCAAAAATACACACAAAGGTCGAAATTTGAAAGTTCGATACACACAATAAGAAAAAACAAAGTTCAGTACACACAATAACAAAAAGTGACAAGTATAATGCATTTTCAAGTAATTAACCCTTTTTTTTACCCCTTTTAATTTACTTATTTATAGATAACAAGATAACAGGTGAAACTGGGTCACATTTTGTATCTAAGTGGTTAAATGGATAAACTCCGATCCGAAAGTTATTAAAATTATAATATCAATACATACTAACACACAATTACTTGTTTCGAGTCTTTCAAGAATTTGTTGATATGTTAACGTATATATGTATGTTTGAGGCAAGTGGTTTTTTTTGCCTAGTTTGCTCATACAGACCTTCTAGTTAAAATGGATGTATCACATGTTGGTGAATACAAGCGTTTTTACCAACTTCGAACACAAATATCAGACTTGTGTGATTAGTATATACTATTGGGTATCGTGTTTCTCAATGAGAGCTATGTACAGTTTTATTACATGTCGAATTGGAGCTTATGAAGTCTCAAAGTGAGTTGTTCAGAACAAACCTGAAAAAAAGAAAAGGTTCAGTTTGTCCCACATTGATGGATAACGAAACTCTTGACGTGTTTATTATTATGAATATGAATACATATGATACAATATTGTTGTGATGTGATAAGAAAGTGATTATTATGAGCCGTTCTAAAAAAAAGTGATTATTATGAAAGGTAGAATTTTGAAACAAATTTCAGAATCTATATAGAGTTTACACACCCTATCATTGAATGTGAAAAAATTAGAAAAATTATCATTGAATGTGGAAAAATTAAGAAAACTATATATGAAAAGAAACCACAATGATGAAAACCACAATTTCATTCACATTTCATTCAGTCAAACTATATATGAAAAGAAACCACAATTCCACAATTTCATTCATTTCATTCGGTTTCGGTTTAAATAGTGTCCGTAAATTCTCTAACTTCAATTATTTTTTGTTTATGGTTTAAATTGTGTCCGTAAATTCTCTAACTTTAATTATTTTTTGTTTATAACCCATAAACGTTTTTTTACTATGTGCTGCTATAAAATCTTGTCGCTATGCACGGGTACTCGTCTAGTTTTCTTAAATAGCGATACATGTGAAATTTGCAGTTTCCACGACCTTGTATGCAGCTAGTCTACAAACACTGATAATTACTTGTTAAATGATCAACAAATAAAATGATTCCTTTTGTGACCTCGCGTAGTAATTCTACTACTATTGAGCCCTTCAGGTTTTGAGCGTATCGTTGTCTCTAAGATAGCGAAAAAGATAGTGAAATTCAATCAAGTGGTAGGATTGTTGGAAGTTAATTGAAAATTTGAGTCATAATCATGTATAACAAAATATCACATTGTAACTCATATACAACAATTAACCTCATTTCATTGAACTTCAAGGTAAAACTTTTACATAAACCCTCAAGTTTCACTCCTAACCGTATGTATGTAATAGCAAAAAGAAACATCGAATTGACTCGGTCAGTACAAAATGAGTCTGTGCATGGAGGATTTCACTTCATTATTGAGGCTTCGATGGAGTTGGAGATGATGGTGGTTTCATATCTGGATACTGCATACAAAATTGGAGCATTAATAGTAATGATGGCCATTCCTACCCCTTTTACTTATTTACAGAAAACAGGTCAATTTGGGTCATGTTTAATATCTAAGTGGTCAACTGGGTAATTCCAAAAGTGTAAGTTCAACAAAGCGTCTATATTACTCTTAACTAAGTTATATTATGACTAACAAATTTTGAATTAAATATTTAATAAACTAAATATTTAGAGAAAAAAAAATGAAACAATAAAGGACATTAAGTGTTTATTGTATACCCATTCTAACCCGCAGCAAAATTCACCCAGTTTCACAAGGGAACCCATTTTTCCAAGTTTGATTATTAGTGTGCTTGTTCTGTCATTTAGTCGACCAAAATAATCATGAACTTACCATTGGGTATGGAGAGGATGACCTTAGAGTGCTTCGTGCACTTGTGTTAGGTTTTGTAGACGTGTTGACATAGCCATTGTTTATTTGTTTAATTTCCGCTACATCAGCTGGCTGGCTCTTGGCTTCACTTTGTTGTTCGATTACTCCATTGTTGTTTACCTCTAATGACTTTTTGACTTTCATTTTGGGGTTAATGTGTACAGATGGCGGGAGAAGCGATTCTTGTATGTCCTGTTAACCAAAGCAAGCACAATTTATGACGAGTTAATATAACATAGTAAAACAATTTCTAGGAAACTTGTAGTGAATCTATGTATTTAGTCACTGGTTTTTATATTTTGCAATAAATATGCAACTAAGTTGGTTGTATTCTCACTAAAATACAAAGACCACTACCGTTTGTAGTCTTCAAATATTTGTTTTGTATAATAATAGAACTTGGTAGTTTTTTTTACCTCTTTAGGAAATATAGTGAAGGGGTGAAGGGGTGAAGGGCTACCACTGCTGGTAGTCTTTGTAATATGCAGACACATGCGGACATGCGGTCAAGCTAGATGCATTTTTTTGCGGTTAAATTTTACCATAGTTAATATCATCCGAAGCAAATTACTGAGAAACATTGCATATCCCTAGGTAAAGATTATTTAGTTCTGGTACCATTTTCTTGCATTCATATAAATTTTCTAGGTTTACTAACATCTAAATCTAGCGAGGATACACTACTGTTGCACAAAAAATAATGAGGAATTCATATTGGTGTGTGACAACATTTGATGAAAAGGCGTCAAGGAAAGGATGAATGGTACCAGCCACCCGTTGTCGCCTCTAACACCACCTCGGATAGCATACGCCTCTTTAAACCCATTGTTGACCAACAACTCAGCTACCTTCATGGAGGCACCATCGAAACTACCTTACAAACAAAACACAGGAATCAAAAACAGGTCAAACTATCATTATATATGGTTATATACCAAGACCAAATCATTTTGCTCCATATCTGACCACAATTTCAGTTTCATTGGATCCATATCCAGCAAATGGGTACCAAACCTATATCATTATTAGAAATTTAGTGCTTCCTATGGATTTAAATAAAGTTCAAATGAGCATCGTTCCAATTGAATCACCAATTTCGAAAGAAAATCTAAGTATTTAACTGCACTAACCTATGATTCCGATCTCTCTCGGTTTGATATTTTTGATCAAACAAACACAAGAAATTTGTTCAACGGGCGATCAAACTTACAAACTTATGGTGGCAAACAAATCACTCTTCTTATAAAAATACCAAATACTATCCCAAGTTCAATTACTAGGTTGCGAGAAAGAATCTCAGGGATGTAGATGACAATGCACACCACTTCTCAAATTTTAATCTCTTCATAGGGCTAATGTTAACATTATCAACATAGTTACCTTCGTTACACATTGGTCGTTTGTTGCACAAAAAATCACCCCAATTAGTGTTCCATACTTCCATTTACCATTTTCATAGCAACATACTTCTTAAAATGTTTGACATACAATACATCATACAAAAACTAACCGTCCTAAATGTAATGAAACTTTCGTACAATAAAGTGTACAATGATCCATGTTTGACATTAGCTCGTTTTATAATCATATGCAAAAACTCACTCACGTATAACACATTGTTCTTTTTAGTAAAAATGTTCCATTTTCGTGAGCAAACATAAAGAAAAAGAAAAAAAAAATCATTATCTCGATGGTAAGTGACCAAAGTGGAATCACAAACATTAAAGTATCACATTTTCTCAACTATAACCGTATACGAAAAAACTCACTTGTCAAGAATAACAACGCTCGTATTCCCAAAATCCTTAAACTCCTCCTTAACCCTCTTAACAAACCCCTCATCATCACCGGCCTCACCCCTATACTCAACATTTACAACACTCTTCCCCAAAACCCTCAAATTCGGCGACGCAAAAACCCGCAACGTCTTCACATCTCTAATATCCAACATTTGCGCGGACGGGTCATCTCTAACTTTCTTAAAAGCATCAATAGCAGATAAAAACTTATACTTTTGAAAATACTCTTCACTAAATGGAATCACAAACAACCAAATGAAAGCAACCCCTGCTACGAAAAACGGATACTTGTTGAAAAAATCATCAATTGATACCACAATTGCTTCTAGATTGATCTTGGAGGGTGTTTGGGTAATGGGTATTGATGGGTTTTCAATGGCTAGTGAAAATTGGGGATACTGAAACTGAAACCCTAAACCTAGCCCTAGGATAACTGATGAAAGAAATTGGGGTTTAAAATTGTGAAAATTGGGGTTTTGGGAACTGGAATTGAAATGGGTTTTGGTTAATTTTGAGTTTGTGATGATAAAATGTGGGGTTCTGAAATTAGGGTTTAATTGAGAAATTGGGTTTAATTTGATAAAAGTTTTGAAATTAGGGTTTGTGATTGGGGAAGATGATAAGCCTATTGAAAGTGACTCCATGAGAGACTGAGAGAGTAAAGTTTAGAGATGATAAGATAAAGTGGCGGGATGATTCTTAACTACCATAACTGTAGCCGTTAAACTTATACTGTAAATATATATAATGGGAAAATAACTAAAAATGGGTATTTCTTTAGTAGAATAAAGTTTGCAAAATTGTTAGTTTTTAGAAAAGGTTTTTTCTAACTTGTGACAGGGCAAGTTGATTTTCATATCAAGCCTCACATATTGATCATTCAAAAAATGACACATATGCAGCAGGACCCTCCCCTGAGGTATAGGTTAGAAATTTTTTTTTAAAAGATATTTAAAAAAGGTAAGAGCGTCGGGTGTGGTCGCTTGGCAGCGGCGACAAGTCAACGTGGATGCTGCACCAAAGAGCGCCACTACACCGGACCTCCCACGCCAAGTGAAATACCAAGAATCTGGCTTGCGCTAAATGAGAGAATTTTTGCATTTTTAACCGTTGCAATCTTTTTTAAAAGTTGATACACTTTATTTTACACAACCATTGTTCACTTTATGTAAACCCTTTTTACATAACCATTTTTATACACAAACTAAAATCTTTCACTTTCATTTCCTTGCCATATCACCAAAATGTATCAACATCTAAACGATCTTTTTTTGTCAATAATCTTCTCGGGATGTCACAACATTAAAACTCATCATCTTCGTTAAATCGCGCTACACATTCATCCGCAGACTTAATATCTTCATCATCACAACATCATTCTACTCCGTTTGGTAGCCAATAAACTATGCCACCATGCTCACCCCGAGCAATTTTATCGTGAACAAAAACAACTACCTCAACAACAATTTTTACGTCTTCAACAAAATCCACCACAACAAACACAACCACCACCACCACAAACCAAACAACCACCACATGAAACCCGTGAAGAAAAGGATAAAGACCCAGAAAAAAACAACCACCACCACAACAACAACCGAAAAGATAGTCACTCGTTGGACGCCCCAAGAAGAAGAGTTATTAGCCACGTGTTATGTTGCAGTTTCTGAAGATAGCCAAGTCATAAATGACCAATATGAGCTTTGGTTCAAGGTTTTTAATGAGTGCAACTCAATAACTCATCTTCTATATGAGAAAAAAAAAGTCGGCCCTTTTATATGAGAACTTTATTTTACTTGTATCTAAAATCAATCTATCGTGTTAAAATTGAACTTGATAGTATCTTGATGGGTAAAGGCTATAGAATACCAACGTACTTTTCAAAATTTACCGTAATGAACAACTTACTTTTTTATTATCGATACCACCAACTTACATTCAAATTTTGTTTCAACTTGAACAAAACGTTTGTACCGTTAGTTATTATTTGGCAACGTTAGTCCATTTAGGTAACGATCGTTTGAGGAAGTTGCAAAAATCGTCCCTGTGGTTTTCATATATTTTTTTCAAAATTTTTTTCTTTCGAACCATTTTTTTCGAAAATTCACACATTTTTTTGAAAATTTTTATATGCATTTTTATAAAAAAAATTCAAACTTTTTTTTATACACAAAAAAATTTCGAAAAAAAAGAAATTTCGAAAAAAATTTCGAAATTTTTTATATACATTTTTATAAAAAAATTTCGAAAATTTTCACACATTTTTTCGAAAATTTGTATATATATTTTTATAAAAAAAATTCGAAAACTTTTTTATACACAATAAGTTTTCGAAAAAAATACGAAATTTTTTTATGTTTCGAATTTTTTATCGAAAATTTTTATAAAAAAAATTCGAAATTTTTTTTATACACCTAAAATTTTTTTAAAAAAAAAAGAAGTTTCGAAAAAGGTTTCGAAAATTTTTTATGTTTCGAACTCTTTTTCGAAAATTGTCACATTTTTTCGAAAATTTTTATATACATTTTTATAAAAAATTCGAATTTTTTTTAATTCACATTCAAAGAGGAAGAATATAAGGACTAACGATGCAAGCGATCGTTAGCTAAATGGACTAACGTTGCCACATAATAACTAACGGTACAAACGTTTTGTTCAAGTTGAAACAAAATTTGAATGTAAGTTGGTGGTATCGATAATAAAAAAGTAAGTTGTTCATTACGGTAAATTTTGGAAAGTACGTTGGTATTCTATAGCTTTTACCCTATCTTGATCCCAGAAATGTACGATGAAAGACTAATAAAGTAGAGAATAAGATTAAAAGATTACATTGTCACCTTATGCAACCAAATAAGGAAATCCACAGTCCTAACAAATATTTGGACTGTTTCCCATGTTAAATTCTTCATACGCCGAAAATTAAATTAATTCAACAAGGTTAACACCTAAACGTTAAACATACTCGTAATCAAAGTTTATTATTACCTCTCCTACAAACTTAGTGGATATAAGTAGCCTGATACTGGTAACCATTTCCATAATAGTTCCCATGGTTAGGAACCATGTTGTACGTAACACCGCCCATAAACTGTGAAATGTGGTTTTCAGCTGGAACATGGTAACAGTAGGGTCTGTTGTCATACATGTACTGAGTTGGTGGTGCATACCTTTCAGTCATCCTAGGATAGTTAGTGTTGCGAGGCATGTATCCTGCTGCCACGCCATTGGCACGGGGTCTTTTGTGTTGAGGTTTTGAAACTTCTGTGGCTCGTTTCTTTTCTGTTTTGGCTTTCTCGAGTTGAAGGATGCGTTTCTGTAGTGGGTCTAATGGGTATTGATTTTCGAGCTTGTGATCTTCAATGCATTTGATGACGGACTTCAGGGCAGATACTTCTTTTTCATTTGCATCATTCTGGGAACATGGACATGTGGACATTTAACTTTAAGAATATAAGGTGGATAGCATGTTAGAAGCGCATTTTCCAATGTATTTACTTATGAATTACTAGATTTGGTTCATCTTATATCTTTAAGAGAAAAATAACAGGTTAGAAGGAAGCGAGTCAAATGGGTCGAAAATCATTTTAATGCTTAAACCCCTCCTAAATCATTTTATTTAGATTATTAGCATCAATTATAGAACTGAATAGCAAACTAGATATTATCAAAATTTAAAAAGTTTAATCCAAAAGGTTTTCTGTCTACACATCCCGACCAGTATCATAATAATTTTACCACCCATTAGAGCCACTTAATTTTCGGACCTTCAAAATAAATAAAAGAGTATACAATGGGAAAGTACCTGTGCAGTGGGAGAACATTGACGTCTTGACTCAGTCAAGTAGGAATTCAACAACGAAACAGGAGAAAACTGCTCTGTAAGCTCAAATGAGATTGCTAGGTTAACAGCATCAATTTGCCTTCCACTATTGGCCAACACATTGATTACACCTGAGAAAATCAAAAGAGAACATTCTGCGATTCATATTCAATTCAATACGTAACGTTAGACAGATTCATATTAGAATTTGAAAGCACGATTCTTGTAATTATATCTAACCGAATAGTTATATTTAAAAATTTTCATGCATAGCATTTAAGAAAAGGACAAAAAGTACTGGCAAAATGACCCGACTTGTTGTGACCCACATTTAAAAGTAATCATTCTTGAGCAGAACCCGTTTTCACCTGTTACCCAACACGTCCATTTTGTAGAAATCAGAAAAAAGAAAAAAAGTACTTGTCAGCAACCTAAATTTACCCAAATTTACAAACCTGGCATCTTTTCAGACAACCCAAGGATACGGCAAAGATCAGCTGTTTGGCGGCGACGACACACCATCGGTATTAACTTTAACAAATCATCCTGAACAAGACCAGAATCAATACCAAAAGTAGCAACAAGTTGTAAAAAGGCATGAGCCTCCAATGAGTTCCCATTGCTACCATCCAAATTAATATCATTTAACTTTGGTTTCCACTCTTCAGCAATAGCCTTTGCTCGTTCCTTCACATCATCATCAATCACATTACCCAAAGTTTCCACATCAAGATTTGTTAACAGAATACTGAGACACTCCATTAACATGATACATGTTCGTCTCACGCCTAAAAGATTTGAGTTTTTAGTCGCTTCTGAGATGTAGAAACCACTGAGTGAATCCAAGACCAACCCACCGGGATCAACTGCAGCCCTTAATGCAATTGGAATTTCCTCCTTTATAGAAGCAAGATTTCTACGGTTATCTGATATGAATTTGTGAAGACCTTTAGAATCCATCTCTTTGCATAATTTCACAAGTTGTGGATTTGACAGCGCCTTCACCTCATCTTCAGTTAAGGTCTTGATACTGTTTATGTGTTCCTTTCTAGCAGTGATAGCATTGACTGCGGCATCTCTCTTTTCTTGAAGCTTATTTAATGACGCTTCTTCTTTAGCCAATACATCCGCTTGACGGTTCTTGAGCACTTGTTGTGATTGAAATGTTTTCCTTTTAAAGTCTTTTTCCTGGTCTTCAAGAGCAGTAAAACGCCTCTTTAAGTTCTTCTCGAGCCCATGAAAATGGTCCTCAATTTGTTTCCATTTCATGTTAAGGGTTAGTGCGCGGTGACTTTCTAGCTCAGCAAATGCTTTCTGAAGTTGTTGTATTTTAGCGGTTGTTGATTCTAAGAGCGTAGCAACTGATTGAGTATCTTCCATGGCTGGTAAGCAGTACTCAGGCCTTGAATAAAATATAAGATTGATCAGCGTTGTGATCCATGGAAGTACCAGTGACATAAAGCATTTATAGCGAAAGACAAAAATTAGGAAGTAGTAGATGAAAAAAATTAGACCCATTTACTTATGTTTGGGTTATGTAAGGCAAGTGGGTCTAAATAAAAGACTTGGTAAAACGGGGACGGGTCAAATGGGTTGAAAGTCTCACGAAGTCTAAATTCTTTTTATTAAAAAACATTATTTATGAACTAATACTGATTTTGCAACTATAAATAACATAATAAGTATTTGTAAACAATCTTATAGAACCGACAAAAAATTCTATGTTGCCAACCTAGCCGTTTCATCACATGCTAAATTATGATCCAATATGACCCATCACTCAAACTGCCCATCTTGCCACTTCAAGGCAGCAGATGACAGGTAGTATGAAAACTAAAAGATCTACAGGCAGTATACTGAGAATTTTGTTAATATTACACGACCCTGCTACATAATTAATCCGTGCCATGATTAAAGGCATATAATAACACTCATGAAAGTTTTGGGGTGCTGTAATAAATGCAGCCTCAACTCCTCAAGGTCATTTTACGACTGATATCTTTTAACAGTTTGGGGTCCGGTTTTAAATCTTTAGATCGTACTAAAAAGTACACAAATGGTCCATCCAGTAACGGTCACTAGTACAAGTCTAACCTAATAGAAATCAACAAATGTACCTTCTAAATTTTGACCCTGTGTGGACTATACCGAAAGGTGAAGAGAAACAGAATACTGCAGGAGAGTAAATGAAACTATGCAACTTATTATTGTGGAAATCAGGCCCCGGGTTCATTTCTCGTATTTGAGTCTAAAACTGTCCTTTGTTCTAATGAATGCAGGAACATCAGCATTGTCCATTACTCTGCAAAGATCCTTCTCTGTTATAAGATTTCGCTCATGCTCACAAGTCACAATACAAACCTTCACTTGTTTTGTGTAATCGAGTGCTTTTTAAGTATAAATGCAACTGGCTAATTAATAGTTGACCTAAAAATTAATCCCGATAACCACCTCATCTAATTTTAGTGGCCTTTAGGAAGTCTAATTTCTAAAATTTTATAATCCACACACTGCTGGCTCTGAATATATCGTGATCTTCATCATACTTGGTTTATATATAAAAAGCATAGTGCAACCACGTTTTTTTAGAACGGCAATTTTTTAACACCCTATACTACCTACGAGTAACTCACACAATCTGTCTCACAAGTGTCTCCAAAGAGACCTGAACCCACGACCTCTAGGTTGGTGGACAACTCACATACCACTAGACCAAAGGTTTTGGGTATAGTGCAACCACGTTTTGTGTCTATTTTCTGGAGATCGAGTAGAACACCCGCAGAAGAGCTTCTTATAATCTTATAAGTTATAAGGGCCTCATGCATAACTCAACTGTAATAAAGACTTCAAAAAGATGACAAGATTTTCTAAGGGAAATTAAGTCATTAATTAAGTAGATGTATTGGATTACTTATTTTAAGCAAATAAACACTTTTGACTTTTTGGATGGAAAAAGCTTATTTTAGGATCAAATAAGGTGTCCTCTTATAAAAGATCAGAGTTGCTATTTTCAAACTGCTTGTGCTCATTAAAGAATTAGTTTATTTTCTTAAAAAATATGTTCTTTTTGTAACTGTTTTTCTTTTGTTGCATTATATGCATATCACTACTTTTTTTCATTAGCAAATCTGAAAACTATCTCCTGCATTTATTAATTTTTATGCATATTTTTTTTATTAACTCATACTAAAACTATCTCCTGATCATGCAACTCAACCACTTCATTTTGCAAGAAAAGTATAACATATACCATGAGATAACTTTATAAAAATTTTAACTTCACAAACTCTATAACAAGTACATTACACATTAATGACAGTCATAAAACAACAGTAAATAAAACAAACAAAAGCTATTAAACTAACTGCAGTCTGAGTAAACTTACAGAACCAAAACAGCTAATGTAGACGGTGGCTAACGGTGGAAGATAGCAGAGTTAGATTATATCACCCCATAATGTGTGACAGTGAATGTGTGTGTGTGTGTGTTTTTTTGGTGTGTGAGTGTGTGTAAGAAAGAGAAAATAAAGTCAAGGGATGGTTTCTGACAAAAGATGAAACCCACTTGCTTTTGTCACTTTTTTCCACTTTTGGCAGACTTATGCATTTGCTCTTGCCAGTACTAATGATAAAGGTGGGTGAAGTTATGTAATTGGTCCCTGTTGTTTTGGCATGAATTTTTTTATCCCAAGGTGTACACCTCTTATGTCATGCAACAAAGAATCTTATGCGGCTCACAAAACGAAGAAAAATGATAAAGACAAATTAATAAAAGATCGAGATATTTTAAAGTTCATAAAAACTTTACTAGTAAAGTTTTTTCACAAAAATAAAATAAATAGGGTCCTTCAATAGGCCCCACTGTTATGTTTGTAAGAGATTTTTACCGGTAAAGTTTATATGAACTTTAAAGGATATCAATCCATAAATAAATAGTTAGATATATTTATGGTTTTCACTCGTTGCAATGACGAGAAAAATATAATAAACTCGGCAAGTAAAGTTTTTCGAGACGATAAATGTAGAAAAAGTTTAAGCTTAAACAATACCAATGCAAAGTATTTGATATAAAATATAAACACAAGGTTACAACATCTTATACTTTTATATTAAAAAGTTAATTATATATTTCTTTGAATATATAAGATTGTTGTGTAAAGTGTGAACCAAAAGGTTTCATGACGAGTGGCGGATCTAGGAATTTAGACGATGATATGCACAATTTTTTAGTAAAATTGAACAATATCCTAATTGGCGTGACCACGGCATCATATTACGCGTCTTGGGCTCCCGGCAAAATGTAGGCTCATAATGGTTTTTTTTTCTTTTTTTTTTAAGGCTGGCCCAATAGAATTAGTTAAAAAATAATTGAGACAACAAACTAGGCCCAAAATGGTTTTGCAGCCAAAAGTCATTAGTTACAATTTTTTTTACAAAAGAGCCCTTCAAATTTTTAATATTTACGACTTTTGTATATAACAAACTTTATTTATCAAAAAACTAACAAATAGGTAGCGGTTTTGAAATGAAAAATATACCGACATAAAAGTCTTTCGATTACTAACAAAACGAGTCCAATATTAATATGCTTTAGACGTGTGTACGATTTTATTATAAATGTTGTTGTTTACTATTTACGACTTTAATATAGAACAAACATTATTTATCAAATATCTAACAAATCCGCAATAATTTTTAAATAATAATATATCGACATAAAGGTTTCTGGATCACGAACAAAACGAGCCTAATATTGATATGCTTCAGACGTGCGTACGATTTTATAAAAAAATATTAAATTTTAATATATGTTTTAAGAAAAAAAAATTCAAAACACACCTTAAATTTAAATAACGTACCCATTCTAGCCCCCGCCGCAACGCGCGGGTAGAACGCCATCTCGTTATTAATAAATCTGGTTTTCCGGGTTGGGTTTCCCCGGGTAGGAATTTTTGGGTCGGGTTTTACGAATCTGTGTTTTGGGCGCGTTTGAAGTTGTTGGTTGGATTATAGTATTTAACTAAAATTGGTTCGGTTTAAAAGAAAAGCTCGTTCCATTCTTGTAATAATGTACGTGTTAATTTCTTAAGCTCGTTCCATTCTTGTAATAAACATGTTAATTTCTTGTGTTATCACTATGGCCTAGTTTAACAGAAGTGATTTTCTATAACTTACAAAAAGAAGATAAATCGAGTGCTAAAAGTACAAACCATTTAGAAAAAGGAGATGATTTACACACTCACCAAATTGATTGGCACACTTAAATTATGTGTATCTTGACATTTATGTCCCTACATCACTTAATAATGTGTGCAAATGTTAGGGGTATAATAGGTATAACATACATAATTTGAATGTGTCAATCAATTTGTTGAGTGTGCAAATTATCTCTCTTTAGGAAATCCTAAAACATGAAACTTTAATAGTCATGTAAAAATTAATACACCTAAGAAAGAAAAAGAAAATAATGATATTTATATAGCAAAAACCCAAATAAGCCCAAAACATGATAAAGTCCAAACTAGCCCAAAATTATCAAGTAGGCCCAATGAATATAATTGTTAACCCATGTAATTATTATATATACTAAAAATAAATGGAGCAATACGACGCCGTTTTTAGCATCGGGCTCCTTTGCTTTTAATTGGACTTCTTACCCTGGCTCCTCCCACAACTTTGGCCTAAAAAAGGGCCCAACTTTCTCTTTTTATACAACTGATAATATCATACCCTTTTGTCTCCTCTTTCAGACGATTCTAGGTCTCGCCTCCTGTCTCTATAACCTGCTGTCTTTCTCTAACTATATACGTTGCTACAATTTGGATTCTCATATGTTACTTTAGATATGTGTCGTTGGGTTTTCATGTGACAGTTGAAGGTTGAGGAAAAAAATTGCACGATTTGGATTTTGAGGCTTTTGATTAATTTATACATAAAACTCCATGGAAATGTTTAATTGCTGCTACTGAAAGGATTGATTGAAAATCTTGATTTCTTAGGATTTCTTTGGTTTCGTGCGTCAGTATTGTTGCACCTATTTTTCTTATTGCAATTTTGTTGTTGTTCTATTATGGGTTCCGAGGTTGAACCGAATGATATTCAAATTGAGGTAAGAGATTTTTTGTAAGCGTTGCTTTGCCCAGTCCCATATCTTGGCGCGGCAGCCACACCTAAGTTGTGGATGTAGCCATGACGAGGCACGGCTCCCGTATCTTAGCGAGGCAACCATAACCACATTGTGGTTGCAGCCATGGCGGGTGTTTCACACCGCTTACAGATGATGATAACTTAAAAAGAGAAAACGATAAACATATTTCTGAATACGACGAATAGGTGTGTCTATATGTTTGGCTCGTTATTGCTTATGTATTGTGGTTATGATCTTGGTGGGGCAGCCACACCTGGATGGTGGTCACAACTATGACGTATGTGTGTCCTTCAACTTTGTGGAAAATAGAAGGATGGCAGAGAGCAAAAATCAGTTGCCTCAGCAACGTTTATTACATCTCTGTTAAAATGTCGTATTGACACGTGAAAAAAGGGTATGTGTAAACCTAATATTAGATCAAATGCTACAGGCGATGACGATACTTTTCTGTTTAGTATGCGTGGTTTACCGACACCCGTATCTTGGCTGGGTAATCGCACTGAGAGTGCAATTGCAGCCATGGCGGGTGTGTGGTCCCGTTATTGTATTCAAATTTGAGCCTCATATGTTATTACTATACATACCCTCATTCACGGATGATTACCGAAAGCCCTTTATGGAATTGACGGTGAGTTTGTTTTTGCTGCTTGCATTGTCATTTCACAAGAAGAGATGTCGTATGCATTTCTTGCAAGCTTCTCTTATTAAAGTAGTTTTCTTTCTAAACACACCAGAGTTAAATGTAGGTATGCACTCTCCTTATAAATTTTCTATCCATAAATTTGAAGTGTATATTGTTCTGACTTTCGAAAAAAACTAGATATTTTTATATTATGCTTAAACAGTATTGCTACAACTCTGTTGTTGCTCCTTTCGGATTAAAATGCCCAGCTTCTTTGTAGATGTTTTCACAACATTATTTTGTTGCTTTTGTTACAAATAAACGCTCCAGTGCCTTTCATTTTGCTTAAGCTTGGGGTTCACACACTTAAACTTTTATCTGTTTAACCTTGGGAATCACACTTGATCGCCCTGTCTTTCAGAAAATCAAACAAGACTTGAATAACATCCGCGGCTGAATGTATGATGTGGTTCTACTCTTACAAAACCAAAGCAGTTAGACCTGTTGTAGGTATCGAAACAGTTTCAATGTTTAAAAAAAAATTAAATATGGATATGTGTCTTCGTATTTTGGCTTTAGCTCATATTGGGAAGTCGGTTTTTTAAAAGCTCATGATGTGAAAACTACTTATATGTCGACTTGGTACTTTTGTTTTGTTTGAATAAATTGAAAAATAGGTGTGAAAAGAATTAATCAAATTTATGTATTATGTTTGTAGAGGGCTCACATTCCACATATTCACTTTCGTCTCATGGCTGATTATCAGACATGCTGTGAACGAAACCAGCACGCGCCAACATGTGCACTAATAGCCTGATACAATATCTATGAAAATATATTCTCATAGATTGTTTAGAAAAATGTTATGACAAACCACGTAATGCCTAACACAAGCATGAATACCCTCTATATAGATCATTATTTAATTTTTGACCATCTTTGTGCATTGCACAAAGCACGTAGTGCCTAACAAAAGCATGAATACCCTCTGAAACATGAGCTCAAAAAAATGTGTACCATTATATCGCAAATGAGTTTGGGGCGTCTTTCATGTTGCACTCAGTCATGAATATATCATCATAGCTACACTTATGATATCCAAATTATCAGCGGAACTTTTATGCTCAGAGTTAACCAACATCAAGTCTCATAAGTTTGAACGAACTAATATGGCCTTAAAAAGATTTTAGAATTAGATTAATGTTGTGTTTGACAAGGTTAGTCTGTTTCTGAATGAATTTTGTGTTTTTGTATGTGCAGTTAACTGCTGAAACAGTAGGTAAAGTGAAAGCAGTGGATGATATGCATCAGAGGAAAGCAGAGATAGCTAAGCATTCTGATAACGCTAGCTGATATGTATCAGAGGAAAGCTAAAATGGGTAAGAACCTTTTAAGTTACTTAGTATCATATTAGCAGTGACTTTCACCCCTATTTTCCTTGCACCCCTATGTCCGTATTTCGATTGTCGTTGCTACTTTAACTCATACATATACACTCTTTTGACATCTGCTTAACCATTGTCTTTGCTTATGCTACGAATACGCCTTTATAATCCGCAAAAAATGAAGCCCCGCCGTAACGCGCGGGCTATCATGCTTGTTAATTATCTATTCCTCTATGTACTAGAAGCATTTTTTTGCAATACGTATCATTATATCATGACATCATGTTATTAATTATGGTTACAAATGTATATTACAAGCATATAGATATAACTAACTCACATCAAATAATTATTTTTCCTCTAGCATACACTAAGTAAAAAAATGTAACTTTTATAAAGCAAACACAATTATTTAAATACAAACAAAATACAACAGCATAACAGAATGTCAAACATATAACACAAAGACGGTCAAATTCAAGAAAAAGAAAATAGCACTTTAAAAAATATACGCCGCAGCAAAAAAGTTAACCCGCCGCAACGAGCGAGTCGATTCCACCTCGTTAGAAATATAGTATATGCAAAACTGCAAGTTGTACATTCTTGTAGATTGGGCTTTTGAGATACAATTGGGTCATTTAATTCATTTAACCTACACATAAACGCCTCATCTTCTTCCCCCTCCCACATAACTGCCACTTCTTTGCTCATAATTACCAGAAATCCTCTTTTTTATTTTTTATTTTTTCTTATTTTTGTATCAAAGGTAAGTTAGATCAAGGTATGAACTCAATTTTTTTTACGTTTTACAAGGTGTGCACTCACATGATTTTAGTGTATTTTGTTATTAATTTTGAAAAAAGCAAAATAATTTACACTACTAAGAATTTACGCAGGGTATGCACGTGCATACCCTACTCGAAGACTAGATCATCTCGCCATTAGTTCATATGACCAGCAATTTGTTTCAAGTTTATACAAATAGTTCGGTGATAATAGTTTATGTGATGATCGATTTCTTTTTACTATATGACACACCAAGAAAGGGCAAATTGGCGAGGACTTTTTAAGCCCTTTACCAATGACATGTCCTGCCTATCGGGCTTTATATATGATGTGTCCCTCCTTAAATGTCGTCGATAAAGCCTTGTAGCGAAATACATTTGCGACGACAATTTCAACCATTTACCGACGACAACGTCAGGCCCATAAGGCTTTGGTGAGGACATATCTTTCTTACTCGTCCCCGCTAAAGATATTAAACTAATCATAATTTATTAACTAATTAATTAATATTTTAGTTATATAGTGGAACTGACATGGCAAGACTGGGACCGTCTTTGACGAGGACATGTCCTAGCCAAAGGATGCTGCACAATTTTGACAGCATGTTATTGCATTATGCAGGTTTTCCAGATTTTTTTCAAAAGTTTTCCAGAAAAAGTCTCCCTATATACAGGAGCATGTTGTCCCAATTTTGCAACAAAATAATACAAATTTGCACAATGATAAACCAAACTTCATATGGCTAGAATATTCGACAATATAACATATTCGGCTACATAGTTATACACCTAAAACATACTTAGACGCCAAAGTTACATACCAAAGTTCAAAGAAGTTCAACTAAATGGCATAGATCCTAAAACATAGTTATACGCCTAAATATCCAACAAAAGACAACAATATTCAAAATCCATACACAACGACATATAAACATAACCACAAGAAACACTACTAAAATGCATATAGATCCATACCATTCATATCGCCCCCATCATGCTCACCGTCTCCATCATTAAGGTTCCCGCTCGAGGAAGGATCCACATTCCCGCTCGCGGAGGCAGTCCTACTCGTGGAACCTAGCTCGGTCGTGAAACCCAGAAACATAGTAGCAAGCTATGACATACCTTGAAACTGGGAAAGGAACGTGGCCATTCATTGGAAGTCTTAACTTTGCTTTCGGGTCACCTCTTTTTGAGCAGAAAGATCCTCTTGATACTTTCGCATGGCCACATTCATCTCTCGCTGGTAGTAGAATAGAGTGTCTTGGTCTTGCGATCCGAACACGGTCGAGGTCCCGACCTATTAAGCATAGGATCTTGATTGATGAATTAGTGTGTGTAGATATAGGTGTGTTTAGTGTGTGTGTTTTTGGAGAGAAAATGAATAAACTTGCCTTTTGATTAGAATGAAATTGTTACACTTTAACTTTGACTAACTTGTGATCAACACTTATGCAAATAAACTACATTCCCTATTTATATCCTATTAGGGAAGTAACATTCGTAACTTAACAAGACTAGTCCATGTACTTTATACAAGTACTTACAAGCAAATTTTTTCTTTATTTCTAACATTCTCCCCCTAAATGATCTACTTGGAAACTATCCTTATTCTATTTATGATGACGACTTCTTTCTAATGCTTGAACACTTTATTTTGAAGTAGTATGTCATTCTCTTTTTCTTTGAAGCTCGAAAACACTGAGAAATCTTGAATGAAAGCTGAGGACGATCTTGTAGCACTTTCTTTATCTTTGAAGGTATCAACTCTACTTTCGAACTCAAAATCAGCTTTGAAAATTTTTCAAAAAATTATTTGAAAATTATGATCAAATCAATATCTCAATAATAAGGATGCGGAAATATGACCATAAAAATCCAAAGAAGCATTGACCTCGTGAACTTAGGTAAAAACAACTATTCAATAAATGTCATTTTTTGTGTTTTCGAAAACAAATTCTGAAGAAACACATAACACCTAGATCACATAGATTACTTAATAACACTTATTTGACCTACATTCAATGTTGATATGATGTTAGCACTGGTAGGATTTCCATTCTATTTTATAGTATCACTCTAGAATGTTCTCGCATTGTCACAAAGACATGCAATGTCACAAATAGATATATCCTTGTACTTTTTTTGTATTATTAATGTTTAATACAAACGTACTTTTGTGTCCTAACAATATTTCATTGAATATCAATTTGGCTCTAGACTCTTGTGCACTTTTAGTAAGAAAGGACTTGCGCAGATTGTCCTTTATTCAATACCAACATTCTCGAAATAAGAAGTCGATAGATTATGCATTATATCTCTATGAGAAATACTTGAGTGGCTATGAGGGGTTGTGCATTTGCATCAACTGGGTCCATGATGTCTACTTCATTACCAGAAATCAACGAATGAAATCCGATAACATATGAGTTGAGCCGGTTTCTACCTTAGTTTTAGAGAAACACCATTCGTATGTTCTTATAAGCCTCTCCCTTTTCAACTCCAACTTTTGTTTTTGCTTATCATTCAATTCTTCATCATATTCTTGTCACTTTTGACATCTTTATCATTTTTCATTCATTCCTTTTCATTTAAAGCTTTATCTCGTAAGTCCTTTTGGCATTCAAAACATGTTGATTTGCACCTCACACTCCACCACCTAGACCTAACTTTCCTAAATTTGAAGGAGACTCCGAGGTAGATCAATTCCGGTTATGGAATATCATAGGAGTATTTGAAAGTAATTAAAACACACCGTGAAACTCAATCAGCATACGCCAATATGTTTTCGTTATTATAAATGTCCATGAAAAATTATAATGAAAATCTGAAATCTTTTCATGAGATTTCAATAAGAGCAAGAGAATTTAGAACAAGCACTCGGTTTCTTTTTGTATGCGGTGGCATTTTTTTTCTTTCATATTTTCTCTTTTTCTTTTCATGTGTTATTCTTGCTTTTGAAGTACATAACATATACTTTCTTTTTTCAAGTATACGATTTCTCAAATCTCTCTTTCTATTTTTCATCATTCCCACTAAACAATATATAAAGAAGAAAACTTTGATCTTTGAAAGTTTTCAATCATTGTAAAGACACCCCCTTAATATATGCCGAGAAACATTTTAGACATAAAGGTAAAAATGCAAAAATACGGATATGTTAAGATGAAATATAAATAATTTACCATTTCCTTAACTTTCTGAAACTTTTCAACAAAAATTATACGGACACTCCCCCTTGAAAATATCGTGCCTTTGTTAGAAACTTTATGAGGGAGTTCCTTTTAGATAATTAGCACACATTTTCTCAAACTTATTTGCACATCTGAGTCCTTTAGTTTCTTTAGACACTTTTCACTCCTAAGGACTTTCACTTAAAACAAAGATTACATCAATTTGAAGATCTTTTTAAAATTGATTTATCTTTTAAGTACCACATTTTTAAATTTTGAATCGATTGTAATTCATCATCTTGAGATCGTTGACTTGTTAGAAAACTTTTTAAGGTTTTGAAAAATATTTATCAATGACTCAAGTACAAGAAGACTTCTCTTCTTTTATGAAAGATAAATGCATTGAAGCATACACTTTCTTTTCTTTAAGCACGGGTTGTGTACTAAAATGTACACAAGCCAACATTTTAAGCTCGGGTTGCAATCTGAAATGATTACAAGCCTTTATAATTTAAATGTAGCCCGGGTGTTGACCTGAAATAGCCAACAACCATCATAGAAACCAAAAATCTTTTTTTATTATTTTCTATAAGATTTTGTATGAAAGAAAATCTTTTTGTCTTTTCTAAAGTTTATAAAAGAAAATCTTTTTGGATCTTCTATCAAAGTTTATATAAAATAAAATCATTTTGTATATCAAATTTTATATTAAAAAAAGTCTTTTTGTATTATCTTAATTTCCTTAACAAAAACATTTCGAGGTAAAGAATCTAAGTTTCATGACTCATCATACCCAATATCTCGACCAAAAACCTTTAATCGAGCTTCAGGCAGTGATTTCGTGAATAAATCCGCGAGTTGATATTCAGTACCAACAAAATATAATTCAATCGTTCCTTTTTTGACATGATCTTTGATAAAATGATACCTCGCATTAATGTGCTTGGTTCGAGTGTGTTGTACTAGATTGTACGAGATTGAAATTGCACTATTTGAATTATAGTAAATCGTTACTTTGTCAAAAAAGAAGCTGTAATTAGTCAATTGAGTACACATCCACCTCATTTGAGCACAACAGTCAGAAACAACAACATATTCAGCTTATGCTATAGAAATAGACACATAATTTTCCTTCTTTGATGACCAACACACCAACTTGTCCATAAATAAACCATAATTAGGTTCAGAATTATCATAATAATCTGAAGTTTCATCAAATTTAGATTCACTTTTAGAATCAGAGGAGTAATATGATACCTCAGCAAGAGTATCTTTCTTAGATGATGAGCTTTCCTCTACATCAGAAAGAATCTTTTCCATTTTAGCCATTAAGACCATATTAACATTCAGCTCCTCTTCTGAATCACTACTCATTTCCATCCAAGCTTAGTCCATAGCAAAAAGCACTTGATCATTACTATCCTTTTTTGCAATCAACATCTTTGTCTTGTAGTAATTGTAGTCATTGACCTTTGCTTTCCTATAATCTTTAGCAAAATGACCTTTCTTCTTGTAATTATAACACTTAACTTTGCTTATGTCCCTCTTCTTTACATCTTCTTTCTTATCATCTTGCTTCACATACTCTTGTTTCTTGTTTGCAGAAGTAGATGTTGAATGCCTAAATAAGTTCTCAAATTGTTGTTCATTGGTTTAACATAATATTTCTTCCTATTAAAATCTTTTGCTAGCAACGCTGTTATCTTCTTCAAATCTTTGATATCTTCATCATCACTTTCCTCTGAATCTGAATCACCTATAACTTTCTCTATGCTTTTACTCATTTTTGTTTTCTCAGCAACCAGAGCTAACATATCTGAAATAGCAACAACTTCTTTCTTCTTTATACCTACTGCTTTGTTCACATCATTGTGGTTTTGCTTCAAAATGTTGTAAAGTGTATCAATATTTATGTCTATTAAGTTCTTTGTTTGTCTCATTGGTGTACCATATTGTTTCCATTTTGGTAGCAGATTATTCAAAAACTTATAATTCAACTCACAATTATCTTTCTTATAAATACATTTCTTCAATCATTAATAACATATAAGTATCGAAGTTATGTGTCAAGTAATTGCTCTCCTTCAATAGCCTTGAATGTCTCATACTCATACAATATAGCAGCTTTCCTATCTTGTTCACCATACTCAGAACCACGCATCAGCCTTTCAAGTGCATCCCACAACTAAAACATCACATATTGTTTTCTT
This sequence comes from Tanacetum coccineum, assembly GCA_026074375.1. Lineage (NCBI taxonomy): Eukaryota > Viridiplantae > Streptophyta > Magnoliopsida > Asterales > Asteraceae > Tanacetum > Tanacetum coccineum. The sequence continues at coordinate 28,712 of BQNB010045431.1, forward strand.
ATGTAAATAGTTTATAGCATTAGCATTCTTTCATTTTAATGAAAAGCTCTGTTAGAAAATGTTATTATTAAATTGACAAGTTTTTGGCCTAGAGGGATATAAGGTGTACATGAAGTCTTGATGTGGACATAGATATAGAGTAAATTGTGAGTGCTTTAGCCTTTTAAAAGCCATTGCCTTTGGTATCTTTTCTTGACATCCCTCTTAGGATCTCATAGATGGAAAAATTATAAGATAATGGGAGGGTGAGGGGGAGGGTATTAAGAATGGTGAGATGGTGGTGGTTTTTTGGTGTTTGGGGGGTTGGTGAGGTGAGTGGATTGTTTTTGTTGGTATTGTGTTAGTATGTTTTTGGTTGAGTGTTTGTTATTTAATGGGGGTAAGTTGTTGTTGTGGAATTTATGTGATAGTTATAAGGAATAGTAAGTTGGGGGAGGCAATAGAACACTCAAACTGGCATGAAATTCTTCAAATAACGCTGAAGGAAGACCTTTGGCAAAGATATCCGCATACTGGTAACGAGAAGGAACATGAAGAACACGCATGTGACCCATAGTAACCATATCACGAACAAAATGAATGTCAATTTCAATGTGTTTGGTTCGTTGATGTCACACTGGATTAGTACATAAATAAACAGCACTAACATTGTCACAATACACAAGAGTAGCGGTCAGTAGTGGTGTATGTAGTTCTCGAAGAAGATTCTGTAGCCATGCCATCTCTGCAACAACGTTAGCAATGTCCCGATATTCAGCTTCAGCACTAGAACGTGAAATAATGTGTTGTCTCTTAGAAGACCATGATAAAGGATTGTTTCCCATATATACATAATACCCATATGTAGATCTGCGAGTAGCATGACAACCAGCCCCATCATTGTCAGAGTAAGCCACAAGAGAAGATCTTAAGGATGCATATAATTGTAAACCAAACTCTAAAGTGCCCGTGTTTGGTTGGAGTAACCTTCGAATCCGTGAGGATCGACCTGTGATCAAGTAGATTCAATTTAAAAAGAATCTCATTGACAGGATTTCCAACTGTAGTATTGAATCTTTCTAACACAAATGTATTAGATTCATCGTACTCAGCATGTTCTCATTATCGGAATGTCTCAAAGTAGACAGCACGATAAGAGTAAACCAGCGAGTTACTATCTCACCGATTGAAATAAAAATTGATTTGAGAAAAAATCAATCGACGTGTCACTTGCTAAAGTGTTTTTGCGATACATCAAGAGTTTTAAGCATTTCAAAATTCATCAATCGTTAATTCATATACTAGAACAAGTTTGATTCATATAGAATCGCACCATTGTTTCTTTCCAGTTGTCACAAGCTTGATTCGTATAGAATCGCACAAGTCACCTACCAAGAGCTTGTTTGATGTTGGCTCTAGAAGGATTTCCATCGTCATTGTGAATAACTTTCGTATCACTCTGATGTTCTGGCAAAATCACAAGGATAATGCGTAGGACTCTTAAATCATTACTTGTTTTCACAATGTGTGAGCAACAAATACATTCGAATAGTGTCCTAATGAGATTTATAGATGATCTCTTGGCTCTAGACTCAATAGTGCACTTTTGGTTTTAGTGATCAGAGGCTGGAGCTGACTGCCACCTTTTCAATACCAACTAACTCGGAGTGAGAAAGTTGATAGAAATGCGTGTAATCTCCGTGAGAAATGAAACAGAAATCTTTTGAGAGATTCTGAGTGGCTAGGGAGGGTTGTGCATTGCATCACTGGGTCCATGATGTCAGTCTTCAATGTCAGCAATCATCTTTGTGATTCTTGACAGCAGATGTATTGACCCGGTTTCTGCCTAAGTGTAAGGAGGGCTTCTTTCTTTTCACCCTTTATCTTAACTTTTCTTTTTAATTCTTCAACCCCTTCAGCGCTTACCGAGACTTCATAACTAGTACCTTGTTGGGTTTGTTCCAGTACTAGCTCCATCTCAGTCGGCACTTTTCCCTTAATCTCACTTTACTCCTTTTTTCATACCTAAGGACTTCTACACTATCTAGTGGAATATCCCTGGGTAGATCCCTCCGGTTCTGGCTGGATCATGGGAATGAATACCTAAACTTAACCACCTTATAACTCCAATACAGTAATTTAAATGGTCGGTCTTTGGTACTTCCACATTTCAGCCATCACTTAACCATTTGCTCCCCCTTCATATGTGCATCGATTAATCGAAAGAGTTTAGCACATATATAGGTTAGGAACATTTGAGATCTTAAAAATCACATTATTAGCCATATATTTTAATCACATTGCTACCCTTATTAAAAACTGTCAAATCTACTTGATATTTTGGATATCAATTGATTCAAATATTCATGGTTTTGGGGAAAAAGATGTCCAATTATTAACAAGCCGATTATTGGAACATTTTAATGCTCCCCCTCAAATTATGAGGGTATTATATGGTGTTTGAGTATGTTAATTTGAAATTTTTTGAATTTACTAAGAAATTCTTAAAAATTCATACTCAAACACTATATATGCCTAATTTTTAAGTCTACACTACATATATACATATTCACAAGTTTATGATGTACGAAATGACCTTTGTACTTATGATTGACAACACAATATGACAAAGTCATATTGTTCGTTGAAGTAGCCAGAGGTCAGTTTTGTAGTGTCTCCCACCAACAAACTTTTCTAAGCTCCCCATTATCCTTCTCTCCTTTTACAGCTTGTTAATCGCCTTGATCATGATATGAGCTCTTTTCTTTTCCTATGTACTCTATCTTCTCTTTGGCAGGTAATCCATGTTGATATTATTTTTAATGTCTTCAAGTGAAGTTAGAAGCCTTGTTAATGTGCCATCACTGAACTTGTAAAGTTCATCTGACCGCATCAACATGTTTCTCTCTTGGTTGTCGACATAAATAAATCCTTAAGGGTCTTGATATGGAGTGTATGGGTGCCTTTTCCTGAGGTCGGGTCTGGTAGTGATGTTGATCTTCTTCTAGTATCTTTCAACTCCGAGTTGAAGATCTTTGACTCGCTTCTGAATAACCAAGCTTTTGGTGAACATTCTTAATGCAATTGTGAAGTCATAAACATCATCGCCCGAGAGATTTATAAGCCGATTCTGAACAACAAAGAGAAGCATGTCTTCGAGGTCACTGATACGAAGACATGGAAAGTCGCCTTCCTTGAATATGTAAAGATCATTATTGGCTCTTCTTACTACAATCTCTTTTAGATACCCATACCCATGTTTCCTCATTACCTCGACCAGAGTTACCGCCAGAATACGTTACATAGAATATACATCATGTCTTGATTCTAGGCCCCGTCATATCCATAAAGGTCCTTACGTTGTTTCTCTCCAATGTGGAGAATCCCCCATAACGCATGTTTATCATAGGCAACTTTAATAGGAACCCATATATTTGGAACCATGTCTTCAATGCCTAGAAGATCATATTGAGCAGCCTTTGTTTTTGTAATAAAAGTCATGTAGGTCATTGTCAAAACTCCTCCTTGCAGATACTTAAGATCATTGTTGAAGAAGTAGTCAACTGGTACTTTTTGACGATTTCCTCTCATAACTAAAGGTAGGGGTTTGGTAAGGTCAAATGGATAGTCACCGCCTTTTGGATTCTCCCAATCAAGTTTTTCTGAAAGAGCCTTGTAACATTCTTCAAAGTCATATTCTAACTCAGCATAATTTGAACGTGTGGCTTTGAGGGGGGGAGGGGGGGGGGGTCTGGAATGCTGTTCTTAACAGGGTTTTCTTGAGTAAGATTTTATGATTTTTTGGCCATTCAAGATGAATGCCAGAGAAGTCCAATAGGAGTGCTTCATCAATACATCGAAGGACTTTAAAGATTTATCAGTGGAAGCTGCAAGAGTCATTAGCCAATTTTGAGTAGGTCCTTGTTGAGGAGTCTTGCCTTCATTCTAATCAAGACCAGTGGGTTCTTAAGGTCTTTTAGGTTTGGTAAACCAATATTGTTTAGATACAACCTTTCCCTTAGGTTCTTCACCATCTTTACCTAAGTTCTCATCTTGATCTCGTGGCATATCAGAATCTGCAACTTCAAACTCTGGTTCCTCTGCTTGAACAGACTTCCAAAAGATTTTGGTGAGACCTGTGCCTTTGGATTGAGCCAGACTGTGATTCTTTGTAGCTTTAGGACCTTTTGTTTCTGGTTCTGCCATCCATGCTAGTCCTTCCTCTTGCTTCAACCTGTTCTGATCCTAGCAGAAGTGGTCTTCAATCCTTTATCTTTGTCTTTTCGCTTCTCTCAACTGAATACACTTTATCATAAAGTGATAAGAAGAGTCTTGTCGAGATCATAATAATTTTAACAATCCTTCTAGCATTCTCTGTGTTTAGTGCTCCCAGATATGATTCACTTTTATCCATTTTGTCAATAAGAATCTTCTTCAACTCAAATTCTATAAGCATTGCAGCAGCCTCATATGAAGATTGTGGTTTATAAGACTCCTTGGCTAGAACCGCCTGCTCAAGTGACTCATTAACAGATACAGTCTCTTTTATGGGTTCATCATCATCATTACCCATATTCCCTTCTTGATCTTGTGGCATATCTGAATCTGCAACCTTAAACTCTGGTTCCTCTGATTGAACAAACTTTCCAGAAAACTTTGGTTGAGACTTGATGCCTTTGGATGAGCCAGACTGTGATTCTTTAGCTTTAGGACCTTTTGTTGGTTCTGCATCTTTGCTAGTCTTCCTCTTCTTTAACCCTAGGTCTGATCTAGCGGAAGGGTCTTTATCTTTATCTTTATCTTTTCGGCTTCTCTTTAACAAATACACTTTACCATAAGTAGAGAAGAGAGTCTTGTCGAGATCATAAGATTTTATCAATCCTTCATATCATTCTCTGTGTTCAGGAGCTGTTATATAAGATTCACTTTTATCCATTTTATCGATCAGAATCTTCTTCAACTTAAATTCTGTAAGCGTTGCAGCAGCCTCATATGAAGATTGTGGTTGAGAAGACTCCTTGGCTAGAACATCATGCTCAAGTGACTCAGTAACCATGCTTTGGATCACTAGAGGAGCAAAGTTAGACACTTCCTTTGGTAGAATCTAAGGAAGTTGTATATTGACTTGCTTTGTGACCCTTGCAGTGATAGATGAAGAAAGGTAGTTCATGAATTCATCTCTGGTGGCTCCGAGTCTTGCGTCTAGATATTCATCTACGAGAGCATTCACTTGAGTTCTAAGAGGATCATCCTTTTTGAGTTCAGAAACATCTTTCTCCAAAGCCGAGACTCTGTTGTTGAATTGGAAGACGGATGTGAAATCAAGAAGTGTAGATGGAGGATTTGTTGCTTCAGTTGTTGGTGGTGGAGTTGGTGTTGATTGTGGAGGTGGAGGAGTGAAGGATGGTATTGATTATGGGATGACGGTGGTAAATATTGGTGAAGATTCAATGATAACTGAAACATGTACTGTGAGAAGTGTAGGTGTTTGTTAGCTTGGTACTTCATGATAGACGTGAATATCCGTTGGAGAAATAATTTCTGCATCAGTATGGGGAATATCTAAAAAATTCAAGAATTTAGATGCCAAGTCGAATGAGTGAGAAGAGCTGGTAACTGGGACTTCAGTCTTTTGTGGAATAGTATAAAGTGTTACATAAGCATCTTCTATGACTTGAGAGATCTCTGGATTTTCATTCCCTTGTTGAACGTTAGTCATTTCAGCATCGGTTCCCTCCTTTTGAATAAACCCTTTATCAGTATCAACTGATTCATTCAGCCTTATATCCACATCATCGTATAGCTGACTGGTTTTATAATCCATTTCTTCATCGTTATCACCTTCTGCTTTATCAGTAATCTTTGTCTCATCTTTATCATCAGAATCGTTAGACGGGGTTTTAACAAACTCGTCCTCCTTTTCTTCTTCATCATCTCCTTTCTCCTCTTCATTTTCTTCTTGATTTGACTCTAAATCTGATTTATTTTCATCAGTTTCATGCTCGGAATCCGACCCTTTTTCATTGTCAGATAATGCCTTATCATCATCACTTTCATTCTCTTCATCACTGCCATTAATTTTTGAGTTATTATCATTATTGTTATCATCTTCATCATTTCCCCAAGATTCAGCTTCACTTTCAGATGATTCTTCTTCAATCACATCAGGAACCCCTAGTTTAACACCAGTTCCTTCACTTGTAACAGAAGGTATGATCTTTACAGCACCAGAACCACTTGGATGAGTCTTGTGAAAGTCCCTCAAACTCTTATGTCGAACTTCTTCATATTGAGCATCTTCAGTTAAAGCCACTTCAGAGAGAAACTCAATTCCTTTGCCTCGAGTAACATCCACCTTTTCCTTCTTTTAAGACAATGGCATCTCAGGAGTTTTTCTAATAACAACACCTCTTGCTGGAGCCTTAGTAGACTTCTTTGCAGGTTTCTTTACTCTTTTTGACTTTCCCATAGGTTCTTCAGGTAAAACTGGGACAGTAGTGAGTTGAGGAGAAGCTGGCTTCTTAAACTTTCGCGCCTTCTTAGGAGGTGTAGCTCCTGTAGTATAGCCAAGATAAGTCTTGTAAGCTTTGGTTTCCTTCATCTCAGGACTAGTCAATGACTTAGGAAGTATAGCACCATAGATTTGAGTTGTTTCTTTTGCAGGACAAATCTTAAAGTGTTTATCAAATAGTCATCTTTGGAGGTGTGCATCCTGATCTTGTTTCTCCAGGAGACTGTCTTATCTTGAGAAAGGAAGTAGTGAATGATAACTTTGGTGAATCGAGGGTAGTACATCTTCTCTTGATTTTTGTAGGCTCTGTTGTCAATCTGGTAAATGAAATCTTCCCAAAGTAGTTCAACATATTCCACATTCTTCTAATGGTACATACCCTAAAGGATTTGTGCTCTGGAGAGACAAAGCTTGTCAAGAACAGTTGTCTTTCCAGATAAACTTCTATTAATGAGAGCAGCAAAAGTTCTTCAAGGTTGATGCATCTGATCAACAACAACATCATTGAGTGAATTGATTTCCCTAGTGTGACCAAGTTCTTTTAAGAAAGACACAATTTCTTTATTAGTAGGAAGTGCATCAAAGTCTTGACCCTGTACTCTAGGGCAGATCTTAAAGATATCTCTAAAGATTTCCAGATTGAGTTTGAATCTCTTCCTTTTGTCCATTTTGAATCTGTAGAAAGTGTCATGCTTGTAAACAGAATCCCATAATTGATGCATGTAAACTTCTGGAACATCTGCAGTGATGAGAAATGCAGTGTAGCATGGAGTGAGAGCAAGAGCATCCAGAACGACTTAAAATGTGGGTTCTCTTTGGATCTTTCCAGGATTGAGTCTTTCGTTTCATTTTCCAATCTCAAGTCTTTTCTCCTTGGGAACAAGTTCAAGATCAAGTTTAGCTTGTTGAGCAGTAATGGAAGACATGATTCTGCTAAGATTTGTCACATACATTTCATATACAAGCAAATATATATCACTGAAATACAATCTAGATCATGACGAATGATTATAGATGCACGACTGATTTACACTAGGAATTATGCACACAGTTACAAGGCAAAATATTGACACACATGAGACCACGAGAAACACATAATCATATAACACACTAACTATAGGCAATCTATAGAAACCGAGGCAATCACTAAAGATTTCTAAGGAAAAACTAGACCTAAATTAATCACTAAGTGATAAGTTACGGTTTAATTATACTTAGATTAGGTTACGAGATTTGATTACCAAGATTACAAGATTAGTTCTTCTAGAAAAAAATCATGTATAATTCGCCCTATATAAGTGTATAGTTCGCCTGAGTTAAACACATGTGTATAGTTCGCTTATACAACCATGCATAATTCGCTTGTTGTTAAGCCAAGTGTATAGTTTGCCTATGTATATGTGTATAATTCGCCTAAGTAAATCCAAGTGTATAATTCGCTAATGTAAAGATGTATAGTTCGCTTGTGTTACCAATAGTGTTTAGTTTACCTATTGTAAAGATGTATAGTTCGCCTGTGTTACCAAAAGTGTATAGTTCACCTATTGTGAAAACGTATAGTTCGCCTATGTAACACTTACATCAATAATTTACACCTTTTCAAGCATTAATATCCATCTTAACATGAACACATAGCATCTAGGAAACATTTTAACACATTTAACTCATGAATTAACCACTAAAATCTTGACTTATGTCCTGTTCGACCCATAAGAACATGAAAAACCAAAATAATCAAACTTTTTGAAGTTAAACATGTTCAAAATCAAGCAAACACTCACACACACTTAGTTTATCATTCTTGAACACAAACCCGTGAACTTTTACACGTTTTTGACACATTCCTAAATTTTTGAAGACAAGAATCGTTCATTACACTAGCATATGTTCAATCCTCATCCTCTAGATCCCATACTCACCAGGTTTGAGCATGAAAACTTTGGATGCAGCCACCATGTGTGCAGAATCTTGATTCGTATCTTTTAGCAAAAGATCTTATGTATAAAAACAGGTTCATCTTATTCAAAGCTTTTCAACAAGCTTTGATACCACTTGTTGATCCCACTTCAATAGATCGAATTCCTTATGCTTGTTTAATGTTTAGTTATATTAGATAAATCTAACACAACTATAGTAAAAGCTTTGTTTGAATGTATTAAAGATTACGCGGAATCTAATCTTTAATATTAAGAAGAATTATCAATAAAACAGTAATTTAATGAACATACAATTCAACAAATAAGCTCCAATGTTATTAATGATAACAATACGAATACTCTCAAAGTATTAGGATTACAAAGACCTTGAAGCTAAGAAAAAATTAACTTTTGGTTTTGGTACATCAATCTCTATGACCTAGGACCTCCTTTTATACACCAAGGAGTCATACTCGACTTACAATACTTCCTTAAATATATAAAATCTTTTCTATAAATAACTAATACATATCAAGTAAGCAGTACTAACAAACAGTACTAACTTACACTAGCAGTACTAACTTAATACTAGCAGTACTAACTACTTAGAATATTTTCTTGAGTAGTAGTAACTCTTCAGCAGCATTAACTTTAAGCAGTCTTTGTACTAGCAGTAATAACTTTCACTAGCAGTATTAACTTTTGTACCAACAGTACTAATATTCACTAGCAGTATTAACTATATACTAGCAGTAGTAAACACTTAACGTATTTTCTTTGAAGTTCATAAGCAACACTAACTTTATCAGAGCAGTATTAACATAAACTTGAGCAGCAATAATTCTAACAACATCAAAAAGACTTTTAATCCCAACAAAACCCCTCAATCAATTTAATGTTTTAAGCACTTTCCAAGGTGATGAAAGTTAGGTCGATTTTTAGGGTTTTTCGAGCAAATTCTCACGTTTAGGTCAGATATATAGGTGTTTAAGCATGATAACATGAGTACCTATTGATTAAACGAAGGTTGTACGAGTTCTTAAAAGTCTTGAAAAATCAACAATGTAGGAAAAAATTGAGTGTGTTCGTGTGTGTATAAGAAAACCGGTGTTTTAAATCTTTTAGGTTTTGGAAAAAATGCCCCCTGAGGTTTACTAGAGCTTTCACTTTCCTAATAAACATTACCTAAGGCATAAAATAGTTTCTCAAATGGCCAAACTAATCCCTAAGGTTTATTTATCAAGAATGAGTCTCACATATTGCAATAATACCCTTAAAGAATTAAACACATAACAAATAAATCCCGATTGAGTTAAAATTAATTAACTCCCCTTTAAATATCCACCCTTTATTGTTTAAAACCGTTTCCTTTTATCACAAATTGACCTTTTTGAAGAAGATATTTGACATTTTCTCCCCCTCAAACAATGACCCGTTTTCTATTTAAAGAGATGTAGTCGTTGTTTGAGTGGTCAAATGTCTTTAAAATGATTTTTTTTTGATAAATTTCTGAAGATGATTATTTTATTTTTGAAAATCAACACCCAAGAAATAAGATTTCTCTTATTTTGACACATAAGCGTACTGACACGTACACTTAGGGAATATAGGAAGCACAGGTTGTGATGCAAAGTAATCACAAGCCTTTGTATCGTCAAAAAGTAGACCATGACCGAGAATAAATTCCCGTTGAGAGGTCAAGTTTTCTTTTTGAAATACTTTCCTTTAAGATGATGACCGGGTTGCTACCGAAAATAATAGCAAGCCATTTTTGGCATGTTTTAAAAGATTTTAAACTTCTGCTCGAACTTCATTTACAGCCTCATATCATTATTAAATGACATTTCTAAGGCCCTAAATGTTATCGATTTTCAGAAGACATGCCAGAGATACATATTTTTATGTTTTTTTGATTTTTTAATTTTTAATTTTCTTTTTAAAAAAATTTATATAAAAGAAAAATATTTTTGTATTTTTATATTTTTCTTAAGTACATATGATACATGATATACCGCGAGTAACCACCTTTACTCGTCATCTTCCTCTGTCAGACGTTTTAGCGTTTTCGGAGACATGCTTCTCATTCCTAGCTTCTCGATCAAGAAATTGAATCTTTCTTTTGACAAGGGTTTGATAAAGATATCAGCCAATTGATATTCCGTCCGAACAAAGTAGAGTTCCACAATTCCATTCTCCATTTGCTCCTTTATAAAATGGTATCGTACATCAATGTGCTTGGCTCTTGAGTGTTGTACGTTGTTACAGCATAGAGCAATCACACTTTTGTTGTCGCAGTATAGAGGAATCTTATTGAATTAAAAACCATAATCTGTTAGATGTAAACGCATCCATAAGATTTGAGCACAGCACCCAGATAAGGCAATATATTCCGCCTTTATACTCGATATCGCAGTGCTCTTTTGCTTCTTGGAATACCAGCTAACAAGTTTATCACCTAAGAATTGAGCGCTTCCTGATGTACTGCGTCTAGTGTCCTGAAACCCCGCGTGATCTGTATCTGCATATGCTGTTAGAGACATACCGGTATCCTTAGAGTATCAGAGACCCATGTTAATGGTTCCCTTTAGGTATCGAAAGATCCATTTAACCGCATTTAAGTGCTTTTCGGTAGGCTTTGCTTGAAACCGGGCACATAAGCAGACATCATAAATAAGGTTGGGTCTACTAGATGTCAGATACATGAAGGATCCAATAATGCACGGTAAAGTGTAGCATCAACTAGTTTCCCCTGTATATCTTCATCCAGTTTACTCTTTTCTACCATAGGTGTGTCTACAGAATCACTAGTTAGCATACCATATTTTTTTAATAATTTTTTAAGCATATTTTGACTAGTTTAGGAAGATGCCTCTAGGACTTTGAGAAATTTGTAATCCTAAAAAGAATGACATCTGCCTCATCATTGACATCTTGAACTTAGTGGTCATCTGGTTAGCAAAACTCATTACACATGGCAGTATTAGTGGATGCAAATATTATATCTTCAACATAAATTTGTACCAGTAATAAGTCGTTCCTAGCTTACCGTGTGAAAAGTGTTGGATCCACTGCACCTTTAGAGAAATGTTATGAAATGAGGAAACTTGACAGCATGTCGTACCATGCACATGGTGCTTGTTTGAAACCGTAGAGAGCCTTTTTAAGCTTGTACATATGCGATGGGTTGTCCTGATCAACAAATCCTTTTTGTTGAGAAACGTAGACCTTTTCTTTAAGCTCGCCATTTAAGAATGTCGTTTTGACGTCCATTTGGAAAATTGTCATATTCTTGTTGGCTGCATTTGCTATAAAGATACGGATGGCCTCTATTCTTGCAACCGGTGCAAATGATTCCTCGAAATCGATTCCCTCTTCTTGCCTGAATCCTTGAGCAACTAGTCTAGCCTTATTCTTTAGTACCCCACCAAATTCATCCGTC
>BQNB010045432.1:2812-18769 GCA_026074375.1 Tanacetum coccineum
GTCTTAGTTAAATCCCGACACTTGTGAAAAATTACTATTTTTAGAAACTTTCCTTTTTAGGAAACTTTTTAGTTTCAAAACGTTAATAGCGTCCCCTATTTTCTTAAGTTTCCATATTTTACAAATCGCCTAAACAATTCTAAACCGCCTACTCCTTATGTTTAAATCACATAAAATGTCCGTTTCGTATTATTTTTAATAATCCTACTTTTTATTAAGTTCGACATCTCAAATAACTTTTCATGACGTTTCTAGTTGTTCTAGCTAATTACCTAGCATTTCTATATGTTTCGCTCGTAGTTAAAACATCCAAAATCGTCCGAAAGTGCCCGAAACCCTCTTTTATAATTTCCAACAGCCCACTTTATTTAGTGTTTTCCTTAAAAACCCATATTTTTTTTTTTTTGTTTTTTTTTCCGATTGTGGTATAAAAATGTCTCTCATTATTGACTTTTAGGCTAAGCGATCGCCAACGTTATAGTAAAATCTCATTTCGGACAACTTTCGTGTTTTATACTTTGGCCGATTCGGACCCGAAGGGCTCCGAATCGCCCGTTTTAGCTGCTGATCTGGTCTTGCATTTTCCCAATTTCGCCGAAAATGTTTCAAGTTTCATTTGGTCATAACTTGGCCGTTTTAAGTCCGATTTTAAAGTGTGATATATGAAAAATTATCTATTCGAAACGAGCTCTTCGAAAACTACTTTTACAACTAATGAAAACATTTTTAAGTCGCTCAAACCCTCAAAACAAAATCGGGACAGCAAGTATAGTTTGCCGAAAAGTGACCAAAAATCAACCCAAATCGCATATTAGTGCCTAGTCTAGTTCCACCTTTATTTACCACTAATCCACCACAAAACTAACCTTAAACCATCCTAATATCTATTGTTGCAACTCTCATCCACTCTCAATCTCACCAAGAACATATTATAAAACATAAACATAAAGTGGTAACAATATTTACTTCCATATTATAAAAGATGACAAAGTATTAACTTATTTCTTTTGTAAAATCATCACAAACACTTGGATCTTTAGATATAAACATAGATCTAATACAAGAATCATAACAACATCAAAATAATACAAGATGGGTCAAGAAATACTCACAAGAAAGTAAGCAAAAGATGAAAACACAAGATCTTGCAAAACCCACTTATAAACTTGAAACCCTAGTTTTATGATTCTTGAAAACTCTTGAAAAACAACCAACAAGTACTTGGATCTACCTTAGGTAACCTTAGAAATGAGTTTAGACTACTTGGATCTTGAAGAAAATCAAAAGATATGGATGGTTTATGTTGGGGGTTGTGTGCCGTAAGCTAGGGTGCAAGGGGAGGGAGGAAGGAAATTTTTGGTGGCTTGTGAATTTGTTATAACCCTAAGTGTGAGGTTGTGTGTTGTATTTATAGTGGAAGAGTTAGGGTTCTAAGGTTCACGAGTGCATAAGTGACCAACACACACCAAGAGTGTGTGTGTTGGGTGGTTCGGCCAAACTAGGCTCACAAGGACCATTGTGGTTCAATTTTTCTAGCCTAGGTTCATTATACTTGGTTAGATATTTGAATTTCAAGTCAAATGGTTAGTCAAAGTGGTAAGCAACATGTGATGTGTAAGATATGACATGCATGCAAGTTTACTAGGCAACAAGATGTCATTTTCTCATCGTCCAAGTATACTTGTTGTTGTAGTTTAGGCGCCACATTTTGGCTAGGGAAATGAGGTGAACGAAATTTTTAGTAGTATGACACTAGAATTACGATAACTTGAGTTTACACGAAAAGATTTTGAGTTTCCGGGGTTCCGTTTGGTCAAAAACGCGAAAAACGCAATTTAAAGGATAAAACCTTAAAATTAATATCGGAAGTGATTAAAAATCACGAAACACTCAGGAAAGCTAATATAACACATATAATGCCTAAAATAATTTATAACCGATGCCGGAACGCGTCCGGTGACGTTTCTCAGTTTTTACGCAGTTTAGTTCCTCGGTAAACTGTCAGATTTAAACGTAACGAATAAAATTTAAAGTAGATGGCCGGAGTGGGTCGGAATACTAACCGGGAATTTACGGGGTGTGACATCGGGGAAAAATATCCAATTATTAACAAGCCGATAATTGGAACATCTTAATGCTCTCCCTCAAATTATGAAGGAATTATATGGTGTTTGAGTATGTTAATTTGAAATTTTTTGAATTTACTAAGAAATTCTTGAAAATTCCTACTCAAACACTATATATGCCTACCTTTTAAGTCTACACTACATATATACATATTCACAAGTTTATGAAATATACGAAATGACCTTATGATGACGACCACAATATGACAAAGTCATATTGTTCGTTGAAGTAGTCAGAGGTCAGTTTCGTAGTGCCTTCCACCAATAAACTTTTTGAGACTCCTCATCAACCTTCTTTTTTCAATTGCTTGTCAACCGCCTTGATCATGATATTAGCTCTTTTCTTCTCCAATGTACTCCATTTTCTCTTTGGTAGGTACTCCATTTAGATATTCTTTGTTATGTCATCCAGTGAAGTTCGAAACCCAGTTAATGTCTTGTCACTGAACTTGTAAAGTTCGTTTGATCGCATCAACATGTTTCTCCCGTTGTTGTCGACATAAATGAATCCTTGAGGGTCTTGGTATGGAGTGTACGGGTCTCTTTTCTTGATGCCGGATATGGTAGTTTGTGGCTATGTAACGTTGATCTTCTTCTAGTAACTTTTGACTCCAAGTTGAAGATCTTTGACTCGCTTCTGAATAACCAAGCTTCTGGTGAACACTCTTAATGTTATTGCAAAGTCAAAAACGTCATCGCTCGAGAGATTTGTAAGCTAATTCTGAACAACAAGGAGAAGCATGTCTTTAATGTTATTAATACGAAGACGTGGAAAGTCGCCTTCCTTGAATCTATAAAGGTCGTTGTCGGCTCTTCTTATAATAATCTCTTTCAGATACCCATACCCATGTTTCCTCATTACCTCGACCTGAGTTACCGCCAGAATACGTTTCATCTATGATGATCCTTTGAGGATTTTTGATGATCTTTCAAAACCTTGAGAAATGTTTTTGAGATTGGTTCTTGTTTCACGGTTGAGGATTACTTGACGGTGGAGCAATCGTTGGTCAATGGAAGTTGACACAGGAGATTCGGCTAAATCCACAGCTCTTAGAGCAGTAGCTTCTTGAACTAGAGAAACAACAATTGACGGAGGAGTAAAGTGTTCATTAAACATAGGTTGAAAAAAGTGATCCCAATCATCTTTGTTTGGTGGAATACAAGGTTGTTGAGAAAGAGTATTTGGAACGAGTCCTGAACTGGATGTTGCAGGAGATAGATAATGAAGCCCGGGTCCTGAACTAAATTGTTCAGAAGCCATAGCTGTCAGCTCATCGAATGGTTAACATGAACTTGTTTCAATAAATTATTTCAGTTTTCGTCTGTTGTAGTTCTGAACACTTTCTTTACGGGAGCGCCACCAACGACAATACCAATGTCAAAAAAAAATTTTTACATCAAATTAAACCCAGGTCCAGCATTGTCAGTGTAGGGATAACAGCGTGCACCGAAGACATGAAAGAATGATAAATCCCGTTCTAATTCCCCATAAGCTCATATGAGTTTTGTTGTATCGACGGCGGATTTATTGAACGGGTTTAGTGTAACATTGTGTGATTGTTTTAGCCCCATAAAAATAATGAAGCTTTAGAAAATATTAACATTGTACGAGTAGCTTCTACAAGAGTTTGGTTTCGCCTTTCGACAACGCCGTTCTGCTAAGGAGTGCGAGCAACAGATGTTTGATGCGAGATGCCAACATTTTCATAAAATTCATGAAGTGTCTGATTGAAAAATTCGGTTCCATTATCTGTTCGAACATTACGGACGGTGGCATTCAAACAAACTTGAATATTTTTAATGCATTTGATGATGGCCTCAGGAGCTTCATCTTTTTGACCTCAAAAATCTGACAAATATTGAGTAATCTGCCGTGACAATCACTAGACAAAACATTTTCCTCGTTAAGTACACGCACACGTATCGGGCCACACAAATCCATATGCAAAAGATATTGTTTCTCCTGGTTAGTGTCTTCAGCTTTGGGTTGATGAGAGAATTTCTAGCTTTTTCCTAATGCACATGCTAAACAAAGATGATATTTCTAAAATTTAAGCCTTGGAATGCCTCGTGCAAGACCGTCTTTAGCTATCTTGTTGAGAGTACCGAAGTTAAGATGAGATAAACGACGATGCGACAACCAGCTCTTAGTCTTTGACGCTTTGGATAGAAGACAGATTAGAGATGTTTAAAGCATGTCATCAAGAGAAACTGTGTACAACATTTTGTGTTCACGGATCTAAAATTAATCAACACCTTCTAAATTATGAATAAAGCAAGTGTTTTTCTGAAATGCGACTTCAAGATCTGCATCGCAAAATTGACCAACAGAAAACAAGTTATGTCTAAGCCCCTTGATGTAGTATACCCTTGAAATAGTAACATTTCCAAGCTGATAGTCACCATACCCTATAATCTTTGCAATATTTTCGTTCCTAAATCTAACTGTACACAGAAATTTACTACAAAGTTTTCTGATTAGAGCGTTCCCTGTCATGTGTTTTGAACACTGGAGTCCCAGATACCGAGAGAACAATCTTGACAACCTATCTTTAGCATTAGATCCCCAAGTATGATGTGTTCCGAGTGTTAGCATTCTTATATTCTACAATCTTACTTTTTACTCGAACCTACATTTTTAACATTTTTTGGTTTCCTGCTATAGACTTTAAGCTCTGGTTTTTGGGTTTCAACTGAGTCGGAAGTGGTTTTCTTAGGAGGCACTATGTTAGCTGAAGTGATCCTAGTTAAAGGGCACGAATTACCAACTATAGTAAAAGTTTTGCCTGTTGGTTTCCACGTAAGTCCTACTTCAAGTGATACATGACCCGAAGTTTCCAAATAATTTGTTTTTTTAATGTTTTTCGTTTGCAAATTTACACGGCTATTACATTTTCAACAAAATCAAAAAGAACTTAACATGAACTCATCAAACATAGAATTCTTACAATTAAGCACAAATAAGGTGCAAAATCGCTTTAACAGTGAATGCTTAACATCAACATCATAAATAGGTTCAACAACACGATTCTTTTTATTAACTTTCCTAGGTTGGGCTTCTACTTTATTCTTCATGTTCCTACTGATGGTCGCGAGATCCTATCATTCTTTGTTTTAAAGCGAGTAGGCTTGATCTACACATATAGTAGTAACACTCAAATCCTGTAGAAGACAACACATGCATGTTAGAATCTGATGTTTTTGATGACTCTACATGTTTAATGTTGCTTGAGGATGTGAGAGGTTCATCAAACCTAACTTTCTTGACCTTGTTTTTAGGTGTGACAGCAACCTTTTTTCCATCCATATTCACAGATTCACCATGCAAAGACATAGAATTCATCACGGTTAAAAGAACATATTGAGACATGATTTGTTGTAAGAGTCGATCATTTTCCAAAAGTAATTATTTCTTAGCAATTTCCAAACATTGTTTTTCGACTGAACACTGTTGAACAGAAGTGTCCATTTGGTCAAAAACTGTCTGTACTTCTGTTATTTCATTTAGAAGATCTTTATCAAACACATTGAAGATGTCTTTTAAAGATTTTAGAAATTAAATAATTTCATTATTCTCCCATTCACCTTTTGTACGTGCATCGGGTGTAGTCCTTATCTTCGCCACATTGTCAAACTTGGCAAGGTGAAATTTAATCTTTTTAAGGCTTTCATTCACCAAGCCCATTACCTTATGAAGTTCCTTTAAGCCTGCTATTTTGACATGGGATCTCGCATCAGAATGTTTTACTAGTATGATTGGACATACGCAACCAGAAAGCTTGTTCAGCTGTTACAATTCTGTGTTGTGGGGTTAAAAACCTTTCCTAAAATCATCAGATAGTCTATTTAATTTTTCATAATCAATAGGTTTATGAGAAATGTTTTGTTTAATGGCCTTTGGATCCTTTTCTTTTTTAGACATTTTTGATCGACTCTCTTCTTCTAAAATCAATGTTTCATCATCATCAATCACAGGCATAGCAACATGTTTATCAGAAATAACAATACCATCATACAAGGTTGGTTTAATCCGCTGAGCTTTCCTAAGATAAAACGGATTTTGATAACCTAGAGCGTGTTTGTGTATATTATCATATAAGGCTTGTGGCTTAGTTAACACGTGTACTATTTGAGCAGATTGACCCACTTTAAAAATAATATTATCAAGTTTGTGGAAATCGTAGAGGGGGGTGAATACGTATTCCTTTTAAAAACTTAAATATGTTTCGTATCAAATTACCGATCAAACGTGATAGAATATGAGGAGTGCTCATATTAATTCTATACTAACAATACATATTCACATCATTGTTCACATCAATCCATGACACAAACATAATCAAAACTATATAAGCAACACAACACATAATTGCAAATATAAATATAGAGCGATAAATGCAAGTATAAATATAAAGAGATAAATAAAAGAATCAAACCAACACGATGATTTATAGTGGTTCGGTCACGAAGCACCTCTTCGCCCTACTCTACTCCCCGAGCACCAAACTCGAGAGTTGTCTTCACTAGTCAACAAGCTCCCTTTAGGCAAAGAAAACCATACACAACTTAGCTTACACCATTTTTTGACACTAAGCGAAATGTCGAGTTCTAATCCTAGCTAGAACCAATCTATCACAACAAAACATACCACTTCAAAACAATTCACAACTTATCTTCACCACACAACTTCACTTCACTTCACGACTTCACTTCACTATCACAAGCAATATACCATACTAAACGCTACAACGATCCACACCAATACTAACACTACTTTACAAAGATCATCTCGACTAACTATACTGTCCTATGATCACCACGATCTGAACAACTATACACACCAATGATCAACATGATCAACATAAAAACCCAATTTTGGAATACATGGACTTGATCTATACATTGTGAATGTAAGACATGTCACGAATGCACCAACTAAACTATATAACTTCGTATCTTGATGAAAACGAGAGTTCTTCTCTTGCACTTGAAGGAATAAGCTTGAATCACTTGGAAACAAATGCTTATGATTAAATGATCAAAGGAAAGAAAGATGCAGAGTATTAACAAACGAATTTAGAACAAAAGCAAAGTGTGTGCAAAAGGTGAGAAAAATTATGGCGAATAGATTCAGTATTTATAGGCTAGTTGAGCCTGGATTTTTTTCTGGTCGTTCCCCTTAAATATGGCCGGTCCCCCTTAAAATTTAATGGGGCTGACCTTACTAATTAAGGGGAGCCGCCCAGCCAGACGCCCATTTTTCGTCTTTTATGAGGGGAGGTTTTTTCTGGAACATTCGAGCCGTGATTTGTAGAAAAATTTGAATTCAAATATTTATTGAATCTTTCGACAACGTTGTTCTACTAAGGAGTGCGAGCAACAGATGTTTGATGCGAGATGCCAACATTTTCATAAAATTCACGAAGTATCTGATTGAAAATTTTGGTTCCATTATCTGTTCGAACATTACGGACGATGGCATTCAAACGAACTTGAATATTTTTAATGCATTTGATGATGGCCTCAGGAGCTTCATCTTTTGACCTCAAAAATATGACCCAAGTAAATATTGAGTAACTTAAGCACTTTACATTATGTGTTATAAGTTACATGTTTGTCATCACCAAAACATGAAGATAATGTATAGATTACATATCGTAATATTTCTACCAACAAAGTTCCTTTATCTTCTTTTCAAAGTCAATTTCGTTTTCCATATATTTATCTTCCTTTTCTTTGGATTCACTTTTGAAAACAGTGAATCTTTGCAATAAACATTCCTTTTCTTTGATTTGTTTTAAAAGATTTTGCTCAACTGAGTCAACTTGTTCTTTCAGTGCAAACTTCTCCTTAATCATATCATCTATTTGAGAATCAATCATTTTTTCACGACTGCTTAAATCAATATTAAGACGTTGTTCTAAAGTTTTGACTCGTTCTTTATATCTCTCTAGCTCAGCGGTTACTGATTCATTATTTTGTTCCTTATTAGCCTTTTCCCAATTATTTACATGATTAATTATTTGTTCCGACATTTGTTCTATCACAGATAAAATCATTGAATCTTGTTGTGCCTGCAAATGAGTATCTTGAACATTTGCCTGTTGGGTTTCTTGCAAATATTGATAATACGGAATGATATTGCTATCACTATGTATCTCATTATCTGTAAAATCCACAGCTGGTGTTTATTCAAAATCCTGCATTGCCTGCACACTTTGATTTTCCATATCATTAAGATAGGTTTCAGAATGAGGTACCTCGGAGATAACGTCAGAACCATAGTTGGAAATGTTGGACATGAGAGCCGCTTTTGCATTCGAGATATCATCACAGTCCAAATCATAAGTGTCAAGATCCTCAGTCTGAAAAGCAGCATTGTTTGGAATGATTGTCTGAACAGCTTGACCATCTGGAACCCCTGGATCTACAAGAAATGGAGTGTTGGATCCACTACACCTTTGGAGAAAAGTTATGAAATGAGGAAACTTAACAGCATGTTGTACCATGCATGTGGTGCTTGTTTGAGACCGTAAAGGGCCTTTTTGAGCTTGTGCACATGCGTTGGGTTGTACTGATCAACAAATCCTTCTGGCTGAGAAACGTAGACCTCTTCTTTGAGCTCGCCATTTAAGGAAAGCCATTATGGACAACCATTTGTGTGAAGATCATTTAAGTTCATGTTGGCTGCATATGTCGAAGATACGGATGGCGGTCCTATTCTTGCAACCGGTGCAAATGATTCCTCGAAATCGATTTTTTTTTTCCTCCTATTGCCTGAACCCTCTGGGCAAATAATCTGCCTTATTATTTCTAGTACCCCGCCCAAAATTCATCTGTCTTGACCTTGTAACTCCATTTTAGTTTGTTCAAAACATGAACTTTATTTAGGACAGACACCAATTTCAAAACCTGTAGTCTTTCAAATTCATGAATTTCTTCTTTCATTGCATCGATCCATGATGGTTTAGTCATTGCTTGTTTGAATTTCTTTGGTTTGAAAGAAATTAGGAAGGCATCAAAGTAACACCACATGGCATTAGTTTTGAGTTGCTTTCTCATGGAGACAGAAAGAACCGAGAAAGGGTTCTTCCGATCACATTTTGCTAATGGGTTGATTCTTAGTCATTTCAATAAGTTCAAATAGAGTGTGGGATGGTCTCACATTAGATGCCGACACTTGGAAGTCGAAATCTTCGTTGACGAGGTTCATGAAGAGGTCATATGAAAATAGTGGTGTTTTTGGTTTATTCTTCATCACCTTGAGAAATAATTAGGTGAATGTTCTTGCTATCTTGTGTTGATGGAATACTTATTGATGGTGATCTGGTCATTGATGTAAGGTACACAGGTGTAATCGGCTATAAAACAAACTCTCTAGTAGCAGCAGCTTACTGGACCTGAGAAGAAGAACAGAACCCAAACACAGGTTGGACGGACCTCTGACACGTGCTTCTAACAAATCGAAAACTTGGTTTTAGGAAAAAAGATCCCAAAATTATCTCTATTTGGTGGTTACAAGGTTGTTAAGAATAGAGTTAGTAGACAAGTCCTGAAAATGGTGGGGATGTTTGCATGTGTCATAAAATTGAAGCCTGGTGTCATGACTGAATTATTAGAAGCCTTTGTTGTCAACTACCGAACGTCACATGAATGGGTTTCATAATTTTTCTGGTTTTCTCTCTATAGATTATAATAGGTTTCTTTTGCTGGGGCGCGTAACAACCAAACAATACTAGTAGCCGCCTTTGCATTTAGTTTACCCAAATCATCACTGGTAATTGGTCGGGAACAGAGTAAACCAAGACATGAAGAAACGGAATAAACTTCGGCTTCTTGTCATGCAAATCCGCTCTATGGAGTTTGTGTTTGTATTTGAGATGACATCATGAGAACGGTTTTGGGTATAACAAGCTGTGTTGATTGCTTTCGGCCCATAGAAACATTGGAGCTTTTGAAAATATCAACATTGTGCGAGCAGCTTCCACAAGAGTTTGGTTTCGTCTTTCGACAACGTCGTTCTGTTGAGTGTGAGAGCAACACAAGTTTGATGTGAAATGCCAATATTTTCATAAAAATCACGAAGTGTCTGATTGACAAATTCAGTTCCATTATCTGCTCTAACGTTACGGATAGTGGATTCCAAACAAACTTCCCGAATTTTTTTGATGCATTTGATGATAGCGTTAGGAGCATCATCAATTTGATCTAAGAAATTTAACCCAAATAAATCGGAGTAGTCGTCAACAATTACCAATATATACTTTTTCCCGTTAATGCTCTCCATACGCATCGGGCCACAAAGATCCATATGCAAAAGATATAGTTTCTCTTGGTTAGTGTCCTTAGCTTTGGGTTGATGAGATGACTTCTTGCTTTTTCCTAATGTGTAACACCCCCAAATTGAGTCATAGCGGGAATATGGGTTTGAGAGTGTTACTTCATAGATCAATAGCACAAGATATATATGAGAACGACCTTTAAAAAGAGTCATTAAAACCGTTACATTGATTTAAACAAAGTTGTTTGTTACAAAATGTCGAAAGATTCACTTGTTCATTTGTTCAAAGGGTTAAAGATTTACACATAACAAATATTTTCCCAAAATGTAATGCAACCAAATCTTTAATGCACATGACTTCCAAAAATATAACCACCAACGTATCCCTTGTCTTGTACCTCACTGACCTTCTGAGAAAACATGCTTTAAAACGTCAACAATAATGTGTTTTTTTTTTTTGGGGTTGGAATTCTATTAGGTTTGTAAAATTGTATAATGAGGACACAAAGATTTTCCCAATGTATGATAATGCAACAGATGCAAAACATCACAAAAATTAATTACGTTTCCCTAGCTCATGAACTGAAAGTCGACATTTATGAATTGCAATATAAATTGCCAAACATTGACCTTGTTTATGATGTTCTACCCCGCAACATCCTAAATCCGACATTGGTAGAGAGATCCGTTGTCCAGGGGCAAACGGCACATGAGCGCTACTCACCGAACGGGCGGATGTCAATTCTAAATAGATCTATTTATAACATTCAAGCTTCTCTGTAATTGACAGCTAATGATAATGGGCCTCAGTGGAGTTATCGACTACCTTAGGAAACACGTAATCATAATGTAAAAATGTCCACTTGTCCAATTGTAAAAACAATGCATATTTCTCACCCCAAAACTTGTAAATCTTATAAATGTAAAACGTGGGGTATGAACTTAACTTGAGTGGAATCAAAGCAACTATATAAAATCACAGAATAAAAAGGCGTCACGTAAATGTTCGAAACGTTAACCTAAATAATTATAGGTCGTTTTTTCTTATGAGCACTAAGTACTTTGAATAAATCAATCTATAATAATTTAAATAGCTACTTTCACTATCTAATTGTAATTTGAGAAATAATATTTATAAACGTTAAGTTTTATAAATATTACTTAGTAAAATGTCGTAACTTTCTCGTTTTTTAAGTCCATTTTGTACCGTTCTTTTATGGTCCACGCTTTCGTATTAAAAAGATATATCAAAATATTACATTTTAATATTTTTAACTGTCACACCCCCAAAATATCAGAGTATAATGACAACTGAGGGAGTGTGACTTCATGAATTAGGAAATAATAAATTATTTAACATTCAGCGGAAGCATAAAATAGACAATACAAAGTGTGTGTGTGTTTAAATAGTACAATCGATCTTCAGATACTGGAAAATGACTGCAATGCATGAGACTTCATATAGATTTCTTCCTTTAATACCTGAGAAAGGACATTGCTAAAGTCGTCAACATAAAGTTGGTGAGTTCATTAGGTTTGTTTAAGAGGAAATGTGTGTTTGGTGAATCATAAGATTTCATCCACATATGACAATATATACGATAACAAAGTCCTATAAATTTGCATTTACTTTGTTCTCAAGCTCATGACTCCAAAAGCGTAGATAACATTATACCATAATAAAATGAATGCCTTTGCAGGTCGTTAAAACCGGGACACCCTAATCTGACTCAATGAAATGTGTTTGCTTGACTACATGTCAGTCCAAGACAAACCGTAGATCTATCAATAACATTCGCGCTCACTAAGATTGACGTTAATGATATATCGGGCAATTAGCAACTTTGGGTTTAAATCGGGACTGTAGAACCATCCAGTAATGAGTAATTGTATTGTATTCACATGTTTAAAAAAAAGCAATGTTCTCAACCCAAAAGATGATTTTTAAACAGTAGAGGAGGAGGCTTTGAAAATCACCTTGTTGGCTAAAAAAAAATCGTCTGTAACTGAATATAGTTTAATGCACATCAAGAGCAACGCAGTCAAACACCTAAATAATTATGACAAAGTCTGAGTTTACATTCTAACAATACTTAATGTATAAATTGGCTTATGCAAAGGTGTAAAAAGGCATTGTCATTTATGAGTTAACGTTTTACGTTTTCAAGGTGTTGATTAAACCATTGGCTCTAGGGATGATACACGACTACGCCCTATAAGGCTGTTTATACTTTAACTTGATAGAACTCATGCTATAACATGGTCACCTTGCTTAAAATAATACAATTAAGTTTTAATAATTTAATATTATTTTTAATAATTATTGAGGTTAACAATGCATTATTATGTTTATCACGTTATTTATATCTTAAGTCTCGAATAAAACATCCATTTTTGTATATTGCAGTCTCACGTGAAATTGTCTAAAGGATTTTGTATTATTAAATAGTATTTACTTGGCAGTAATATTCTTATGCTTCTATTATAATTTAAATCAGATGGCTTTTAAAATCATAATTTTAAAACTCAAATATGTTTTTGAAAATATTTTTGGTGTTAATTAAAATGTATGAGCCGGGACCAACTCTCTTACCGGTTTAAAAGTTTCGTTTCATTGTTAAAATTTTTTAAAGTATCCTAAATTATCGTTTCTAGCTATTTGCTCGTTAAAATAAAATATACTTGTGAAAATTAACTATATGCGTTTAAATAAAATATACTCGCTATCAGGTTGTCAAACCATTCTTTTTTTTTTTTTTTATTTTTTTTTTTTAGGAGCTCGACCGGGACGTTCGACATCTTCGCATGTAATTGTATGTACATCACGTCAGAATCTATGTCAACTTGACTAAGTTTACAAAAACATGCATCCTTTTTATGTCCAAAAATTCATCACGTGTGCACATAAATAATTCATGTCCCTTCCCTCTTCTTTACTTTCTTTTCTTGCTGCATACCTGACGCACACAGGGAGTTTTTAAAACTCACTGTTTCGTTTCTTCTTCTTTGCAACCAAGACCCATATGTATATATATTATAGTTTTCTATCTACTTCGTATGGCTCCACGTTATATGATTAGTCATGAGCTCGGTGAGGGTCGAATCTAAGAATATGGTCGAGTTATTCGCAACCCATTTATCTATAGTAGTGGTAGCAACCAGCTGCGAAACCCTATGGTTTCAAATCAGTGGTAGCAGCCCACTGTGTCGTGTTTGAATGTAAACATGGCAGTCCCGTTGTGTCATGTTCTTATGAGGCCTAGGAAGAACTAACAGCATGGTGTTCTTGTTTTTACTAGGGTTTATGACGTACCAAAGGTGGGCAATTGACGCACTGTGGTTCGCCTTGGGTTACTTGGCGCGTCCCTGACTAGGTCCGGGTTCACGCATAAGATGTCCCACAATATTTCACTTGTAAACCTAGCATTTGTTTGCCCCTAGTGAGCCAACGTAAAATATCATGTTCGTGTTTAGGGTTAATAAAATTTTCCTTGGTTTCGTTTATTAGTTTTCGTGCGTCGCACACTTTCCTTGCATAGCCCAGGTTCTCATCTAGCTCGCCAGGCTAGACATGTTTCATTTGTGTCATTTGTTAGACTACATTGTGAGCAACATAATAAAGTTAGACGTTAAGCTTACGAGGGCGACTTACCGAGGTCCAAGTTTGCTAGACAACGAGGAAAGGTGATGATGATGAGAGGCTCGAACCACCCTTGGTTACTACCCTTTTAAACTCGGCGCCTCTAGACACTTGAATCCAACAAAAACCCTAAACTCAAACCGTATTGCTTACTTCTTGTTTTCAATTTTAGTTGTGCTTAAAAGAGTCCGTGCATGGTTCCCTATTTATACGCAAAGCGTTCACTAGTTTCCTAAGGCTATGCATGTGAATGACATTATTCACATATACTATTGATGTATGATACTATTCATTATAATAGTTCTTTTCTAATACTGTTAGGGAATAGATGCCATTGTTGAATTGAAATTTGAAACAAGACGTAGCAT
This sequence comes from Tanacetum coccineum, assembly GCA_026074375.1. Classification (NCBI taxonomy): domain Eukaryota; kingdom Viridiplantae; phylum Streptophyta; class Magnoliopsida; order Asterales; family Asteraceae; genus Tanacetum; species Tanacetum coccineum. The sequence continues at coordinate 17,228 of BQNB010045432.1, forward strand.
GTGAATGATTTCGAAAGGTGTAGGACACTGGATGTAAGAAATGTAATGATAGTGTTGGTTTGCTTATTTTGAATTTTTCTATGATTGACCTAGATATGCATTTGTATATTAGAGTTTTGAGGTAATGAAACGTCAAGATATATTGTTTATTTAGTAATATTTGAATATTGGTCCATTTATTGAAGTATGAATGGGTTCACAAAATAATATAGTCGTGCGACTTTGTTTCGCAAAGCGTGAAAGATATGATTTTTATCGCTACGCGATTTCTAAAGTACCCCTTTTTTATCCGTAAACAAAATGACGATTTATACGCACTATTATAATTCTCGATAGCGTAAAATATTGTATGTCGCTTGAAGGATAACTTTTTATTGGAAAGTAACGGCAAATTTGCAACTGCTTGTGGTACATACTCTTATATAAAATGAAAAGGTGTTCTAAATTTTTCCGAGGTGCTACATCCGCCCCATGTTATGCGATTTCGTCCCGAAATCAAAACGTTGTGGTGGATCGCGAATTTGTGAATAGGTGAGGGTATTTTTCCCTGAACTGGTCTTCACGTTCCCAAGTGTACTCCGGGCCTCTACGTGCATTCCAACAAACTTTAATGATGGGTATACGGCTTTGCTTAAGTTGCATGACCTCACGGTCCATTATCTCTACGGGTTCTTCAATGAAGTTGAGTTTGTCGTCGAGTTGGATTTCCTCCAGAGGAATAACGAGTGTGTCATCGGACAAACATTTCTTTAGATTGCAAACATGAAATACATTGTGTACTGGACTAAGTTCTTGAGGCAATTCTAAATGGTAAGCTACTGGGCCAATCCTTTCTATGACTTGGAAGGGTCCAATGTAACGAGGGTTTAACTTTCCACGTTTTCTGAATCGCATTACACCCTTCCAGGGCGCGACCTTGAGCATAACCTTATCTCCAACTTCCAATTCAAGGGGCCTACGCCTCTTGTCAGCATAGCTCTTTTATCGATCACATGCAGCCTGCATACGATCCCTAATCTTGAAAATCTTTTTCGTAGTCTCGTGAATAATCTCTGGTCCGGTGAGTTGTGCTTCTCCAACTTCAGCCCAACGAACAGGTGAACGGCACTTTCTGCCATAAAGTGCTTCGAACGGTGCAGCTTTAATGCTCGTGTAATAACTATTATTGTACGAAAATTCTACCAAGGGTAGATGTCTATCCCAACCATTCCTGAAGTCAATCATGCAAGCTCTTAGCATGTCCTCTAATGTTTGAATGGTCCTCTCACTCTGACCATCGGTCTGAGGATGATAAGCAGTGCTCAGGTTCAACTGCGTACCCAATGCTTTATGCAAGGATTGCCAAACTCTCGAAGTGAAATGGCTATCACGATCAGAGATGATTGACACTGGTATTCCATGTCTTGCTACTATCTCCTTCATGTATAGCCTCATCAATTTTTCTGTCGAATCCGTCTCCCTCATTGGCAAAAAGTGCGCAGACTTGGTAAGACGATCAACAATGACCCAAATCAAATCGAATCTTGCTACCGTTTTAGGTAG
>BQNB010045432.1:20922-44280 GCA_026074375.1 Tanacetum coccineum
GTATGCTTACAAAGCTTAAGAACACAAAAGAAACCTAGGCTTTGATTTTTAACCTAAGAACTTAATAGAAACCACAACTTTATTAATGAAACCCTAACTTAATTCTTGAAAACTCTTTGCTTAAACTTGAAACCATAACTTGGAAATCAACTTGGAACGCCTTAGATAACAACCTAGAACACACTTGTATGCTTGAAATATCAAGGAAATGGAAAATAAATGAGATATTTATGGCTTATATTGAGCTGTGGCTTATGGTTGAGAGAAAGAGAGGTTTTGAAAATTTTGCTAGTAATGAAATGAGAACCAAATGGTAAAGTATAAGGAAAGTCTTAACAAAATATCAAGGGAACAAATGGTATAATGATTCATGAAAATTAGAGGATGGGCGTAGTTTTGTAAGAAATTAGAGAGGTGATGGTGTGGTGGTGTAAGTGAGTTGCTAGGATATGTAAGAAGACTTTGAAAATAAGCTAAATACTAGCACATGGTAATATATAAGCAAATATTTGGTAAGTGTTTTGTGTATATAAAGAGGGTGGCCAGTTTTGGCTATGTTTTTGGGTAAGAAATAATAAACTTTAGGTATTGTATATAATTGTGGGTATTTGGCTAAGTGTAGAAAGATGGTATAGTTTGCATGCATCCATGAAAGCTCAAAAAATGAAACGTAAACGTTTTACGTAACGTATAAAAATAAAATACGAAAAGTTATAAATTATCTTCGTAATAATTATATAACACTTGTTTGACGTAAACTTTTATTTATTTAATGCCGGTTTACGTTGATTGTTGACTTTTGGTTTACGCGATTTAACTTAACGGTTGAAATTAAAAGTAAACGTGTAAAGTTCAAAGTAAATAGTTTGAGTTTATTGACGTAAAATGACCTAAAATTGTGGGTTGTCACACTTTCAAAGTTCAATTGCTGAGAGTAATATTTTGAAACTTGAAAAGGAATCAGGGGCGAAAAAGAATCTTTGTGAAAATGCAAAATATGTGCTTCAAACAAAACTTGTTGAGCTAGAAAATACTTTAGCACGACAAACCAAAGATTTTGATGATGTCAAACAAAATAGCCAAATTCGAAGCTTATTTTGGAAAACTTGAAAATACGCAAGTTGTTCTCGAACGACAATTGACTCGAAAGGTTGATGATTCTAAAGCTGAAAAAGATCAACTTTTGAAATAAATTAATCTTTTAAGGACTCAACTTGAAAACATGAAAGGGAAGTTTGTGAAAACTAAGTTTGACAAACCTTCGATATTGGGAAAACCACCTGTTGATAAACTTTTGATAACATCTCAACTTTTAAAATCGTGATTTACTCCCAAAATTGTTATGCAAAAAGATTTGTCAAAACCAATCACTCCACAGTCTTTGCCTAAAAATAAAAAAGATTATTTTTTAAAACAAATCGCGTCTTTAGAATCAAAGTTGGCATCACAAGATATTCTTTTCCATCAAAAAGAATATCATGAGTTGAGAACTTCATACAATGCTTTAAAAGTAAAGTTCGATTATCTTAACCGAACAAAAAGGAAAACTAAAATTTCCAACTCATTAAAACCTAAAGTAAGTGTTTCAGAAAAGGTTCACACGAGTGAATTTTTAAAACCGTTTTCGAAAAAGCTTTATTAGTTCACAACCTATTCTTTACAAAAAGATAGGAAGTTTTCTAAGAAATCTCAAACTTTTAAAACACATACTTCTCAAAAAGTCTTTAAGACAAGTGCTACAAATGGAAAGAGTTAGGTTTTTGAAACTACACGCTCTAGTTTTACGCCGGTAAAACAAGTGTGTAGACCAAAGCAAAGTCGTTCAAACTATTTGAAATATTCCAAATCATAAATGTTTTCAATGCAAAACAAGAATGACTCCGCTTTGAACATAAAAAACAATGGAAGATTTTCAAACGTTTCAAAAATGAATTTTTGGAATAATACATCAAATGTCAATAACAAATGGAAATCTTCTTTTTCAACAAGGTTTAATACTCTACAAGAAACACCGAGTTTCAATAATCAATGAAAAATCAAAAGAAATTTTAAATCTCCATTGATTCCACGAGAGTTGTTTCCAGATAAAACACTGGTTTTAAGTCCTCGTTGGAATTCAACTTTTTTACATCGACTTGACATAACTTTCAAATGGTTTTCGAAATTTGGCAAACCTGAGCACTGTGCTTAAATGGGTTCCAAAGGTTGTTGTCTAATTCGATGCCATAATGGTTGTTGGCTAATTCAGGTCAACACCCGAGCTTAATATGATGGCTTGTAATCATTTCAGATTGCAACCCGTGCTTCAAATTAATGACTTCTGATGATTTCAGATCAGAACTCATTTTTCAAATAAAAGAAAAGTGTACATTTCAGTGCGCTTTATCATTAAAAGAAGAGAAATCTTCTTTGTCCTGAGCAATTTTTTATCAAAATCATTTCAAAAGTTTGCTCGGGACATACGACTTCTAAGTAAATGTCATCTTAGGACTCGTGCTTCAAATAAAGGAAAGTGTACATTTTTGTACATTTATCCCACAACGGTTAATGTTGAACACAATTTTCAAGAATTTTTCAAAAAGATTTTTCAAAATCTTTTAAATTGTGTATTGAACACTCCCTTCCTCTCTAAATCATTTGATCTAATATTAAGGGGGAGCTTTCAAAAGCTTTTAGTGTTTGAGCATAATTTTTTAAGAATTTTTCAAATGATAATTTAAAATCTTTCAAAATAATATGCTCAACACTTACTCTATCCCTCAATATAATTGTGGTGACATACAAAATGAAGTGTTTTATTATTAAGGGGGAGTATAAAGAAAAAAAGATTTTTTAAACAAATGAATAATAATCCATATCAAAAATAGTTGTTGTGAAGTGTGAATATATCAACAAGCGTACCAATGGTCTAAGTTACATCCGGTTTTGACCGTTTTTTAAATTTTAGATTGTGGTAGCGGCTTATTGACCTAATGGTATAAGTTGCATCCGGTTTCGACCGTTTTCTAAAGTTTAGAATGTGTTAGCGGCTTAGTGACCATCCCTTTTAGATATCGACACACTTTGACACAACTAGATTTTCAAATTTGTTTAAAACATTCACAAATGTTCCAAATCATAATCATGCTATATTTGTTTTCTCTCATGTGCTTTCAAAAACTCATATAGCTATTTTAATCCATTGATATAAAAAATCATATGGTATGCTATTTTTGAGGGGGAGAAAATTGGATTAAAATGTGAACGTCTTCGACTAAAGTGTGAAACTCATTCCTTCATGTGTGAAAAATCTTTCAAAAATCTTTCAAAGTTATGATGCACATGTGTAGGGGGAGTATTTCTTAAAAGTGAAACCTTCAGAGTGTTAAAATTTTTGATTTATATCAAACACTTTGAATGATTTTTAAATGGTTTTATGGTTTCGATCTTAATTCCCAACAACCAACTACCTCACGATGATCAAAGAAGTAATAAGGTGGTAAGGTTAGGTATTATCTCATGATCCAACTAGAACCGGAGGGATCTACCCAGGGACATCCATAGATAGAATAGAAGTCCTTAGGTATGATTGGGGCTGTAAACAAACCGAACGAACACGGACGGAGCCTTGTTCATGTGCGTTCATTTAACTTTAGCCGGACAAATAAACGGACACGGTCGCTTAAACGAATGAGTTTTCTTGTTCATGTTCGTTTATTAAGAAAATAAGGTTGTTCATGTTCGTTTATGTTCATTCATTAACCACTAAACGAACATAAACGAACGGACGTATATGAACATAGACTAATAAACATAGATTTTATAGAAATATTCATAATATTGTGTATTATAAGTATTATTTTGTTTTAAGTAAAGAAATTTAAAAAGTATGTAATAAAACGATACGATATATGAAGAAAACGATTAGATAAACGTTAACGAACGCATGATCAGACGTTCACGAATATAAAAGAACGGACAGAACTTTTGTTCATGTTCGTTCATTTAACTAAACGAACGTGAAATTTTGTTCATATTCGTTCATTTAATAAATAAACGAACATAAACGGAATTTTTACCGAACGGTTCATGAAATGTTCACTGAACGTTCAATTCGTTTACAGCCCTAGGTATGATGTAGTTCAATGAAAATGGGAATAATGTCAACTAAGGCATGAGCTATCATCGGAACAATCACAACATGATGATAATAATGACTTCTTGGTAGACATTGAAGGGGTTGAAGAATGAAAAAGAAAAGTTATGTAAAGGGTAAAAGGAAAGAAGTCATCCACACACTTTAGGCAGAAACCGGGTCAATACATAATCTATCGAATATCACAAAGATGATATTTGGTATTGAAGAAAAACGTCATGGACCCAGTGATGCAATGCACAACCCTTCCCAGCCAGTCATGTTTCTCTTAAAAGAATCTTATTTCAGTCCTCACGAAGATTAATCACATTATCTATCGACTTCTCACTCCGAGAATGTTGATATTGAAAAGGTGGCAGTCTGCTCCAGCCTCCGATCACTAAAACCAAAACGCACTAATTGAGTCTAGAGCCTAATGAGATCATATCATTAAAATCTCACATAGGACACAAAAGTACATGTGTATTAAACATCAATGATACAAATTGTACAAGAGTGGTGTATATGTCTATGTGACATTGCATGTCTTAGTGACATTGCGCGAAACATTCAAGAGTAATACTTGAATAAGGTATTCATAATGATTGAATGGAAATCCTACCAGTGCTAACATCAAGCAAACGCTGAACGTAGGTCACTAATTTAAAAATGATTTAAAATGTCTTAGTGACATTGTACGGAACACCCAAGTGAATTGTTGGTTTACCAAGATCACATACGATGTCACAAGATTGATGGGGGGAGATTGTTACTACGCTGATATTGCTACATTCATCTTCAACAACAACATCATCTCTACCTTTCAGAAGCAAGTACACCGTCATATTCATACCTTAATAATTTACACTCAAATGTTAAAGATACACTTCCGCAACTCTGATAAATCAAAGAGCTTCCTTAATTCATCAAGCTTATAATCAAGACAAAAGTTCTACATGAGGAAGATTGTTAGCTATCAAGTAAAGTGTGAGTATGTTGGTCAGAAGCTTCAAAAGACAAATCAATATGGATTCACGGTAAGTATGCTGGTAAGTAATGATGATACGAAAAGATCTCAAAGGCAAAGACGAAGGAAAATGAAAAGATAAAGATAAAGATCACAAGAGCATGATTGGAACAAGACCACTGTTACACAACAAGACTCAAGACAACGAGCATACGATCAAATATCAAGGTCACAAGAGAGATCTCAATGATCATCCCTCAGGGGGAGATTGTTAGGAATATAAAGTGTTGATCATTAATGTAATCAAAGAGATATCTCAATGATCGCCCCTTAAGGAGAGATTGTTAGGAATGAAAAAGTGGCGATCATTTGATAGTCTTATGTCATGTAATATATAGATAAATATTAATGTGTAATAGGTTAGGTGAAGGGCTGGTGACTAAAATGTAGTCACGAGACCCGGCTAATAGCTAAAAGCTAAAAGCTAAGAGCCAAGAGCTAGTAGCTCACTTGTGTAAAGGGTATAAATACTCCATAACCTCTTTCATGAGGTAAGCAATTCAATACATATTTTCTCATTATCTCCTCCCTCTTTCTCTCTACTTCTCATCTCCTCCTTTTTCTCTCTACCTTTTTCTCTCTACTCTTTCTCTCTCTAAAATAAACACCCCCCCTAAACATACACTATATTACTAAAACGATCATCTAACACTTACAAATTCACTATAGATGAATGTTGTTAACAGTTTGATAAATCTTCGTCTCAAAATAAGTGTTTGGTTTGACTTTTTAGAGTCAAACTGATTCAACTTTAACTTTAACTATTTTTATGTGTGTTATATAATAATTGATGAAAAATATATGGATGACTTAGGTTTTAATTGTATTTTTATTGGTATACTTTTCATCAAGTATTATGTAAGACAAAAAAAAATATTTAAAGTCAAAGTTGACAAAAAAAGACTTCAAAAAGTCAAACTGAACACTTATTTTAGAACGAAAAAAATATATAATTAGAGCGAGCGTTAATTGTAAAATATGGTAAAGCTGGTTTGGTCGTGCAGACAACCAAATGAAAATTTAGTTTTATTATATGAGTGTATTGCAGTGTATGTTTTTGTTTAATTGTAAATCTCCCTTAAATGTAATATGTTTGTGTGGTTGATTAGAGAGTCATTGTTCCTGTTATTTTTATGGTGAATTTGATAAAAGAGTTAGAAGCTCATATAGCGCAAAAGTAATCATAATAAACGCGGTCCTTAGTTGACATCCAGTCTTAAGAGCATTGGGTATGGTGGTGAATGAGCTCGCCGTTTCTGACGTGACACCCAAACGGTTTTGCCACTTCCCTCGCCACCACACCACTGTGGCTCGCCACTTGTGGTTTCGCCACCTACAAGACGAGGAGAGAGTATATATATATATATATATATATATGTGTGTGTGTGTGTGTGTGTGTGTGTGTGTGTGTGTGTGTTATTCTGTAATTCAAAAAAGTAAAGCCACCATTCTTCATTGATGAGCTCTAGTGAACAAATCTTATGTCTTTTTCCCAGAGAAAAATTGCTTTCTACTAGAACGTATATATATATATATATATATATATATATATATATATACAAATCCTCTTTTACTATATATATCCCCCTCAAAATTAAAAATAAAACACAATTTTCACACACTTTCTCATACTCTCTTAACTATAACTTTAAAAAAACACCCCATTTCACAACTATGGCTACCGAACCGGAAGAAGTGAGAAGAGAGACCCTTCGCCGACAACGTCGAGAACTTGTAGCGGATGTCGACCTGGCAAACAATTTGTTGCATGAGTTGAATCGGTACCTGAAGCAATTGCGTACCTATGCTCCGGAATTATTGAGGGTGGAAGCGCTCCTGGATGATCCCCTGATCATGTACGGTTTCAATGCTCTCGAAAAGGTTGGGGGCCCAAATGGCATGAGTTGTGATGTGTTATAAGGGAATGAGTATTTTAAGATGTTGTGTTAAAATGATATGCCAGTGATATAACACTAATGGGACCTAAATGGCATAGCAAAGCCTTGCCATGATAACTGATGCTCTAATAAGTAAATGTGTGCATTATGAGCTTATTAGGATGGGAATTGATTGACACACATTGAGATTTGATTAGGACACTCCAATCTGTGCACTGAATATTTATACAATCTTTAAGATCATGTTTTATTTGTTTGTAAATTGAGTATGTAAATCAAATATTGAAATGTGCGAATCGGTTGAACACCAACTAGTCAACTAATGTATGTATGAGTATGCAGTGTAGAAAATGACAAAAGACATGTAGTGAAGTGTAAATAAGAAACACTGGAATAAGGAGAGAAAAAGTCGGTCGTTAGAGTAAGATGCGGGAAATCTCTATCTTCAGCAACTACTATATTAGCTCAACTCCCTCATTCCTACTTCATGTTCATATCAAATTATAATTCCACATATTTTAATTTATTCTTAAACCCATAATTTAAACCTTCAATGGGTTTATTTTCAAAGAAAACATCTCAAACCCTCCCCCCAATTCGTCATTTCATTGCTGTTTTATTCATTTTCACTATAATCCTACTCATATTATTCAAGGTAACTTTTTAAGCTTATTTGGGTGTTTTTTAAGCTTATTTGTGTCTCACGAGCTTATTCGAATAAGCTTAAACAAACACCCATCCAAAACCCAGATGAGATTTTCATTATTTTGCATAAAATACTTATGATACCCATGTTTACATATGTTCATGTCTCTGTTTCAGTATATTTTAAGGATTTTTTTTCTTTGTTGCATTTTATCAAACAGGTGGAAGACATATCAAATGATACTAAAACTGTTATAGGACATAACTTAGAACCAACTCCATGGCATTTATTTCCTGTTAGGGATTTTAAAAACGAAACGAAGTTAGCTCGTGCTTCAAGGATCATTAAATGCTCGTATTTGTCTTGTGTGACCTCGTCTAGTAATGGCGAAGCCACGTTTACTAGTGAAGCAGAAACGTGTCCTGAGTTTTATAGATGGATATATCATGATCTTGAGCCATGGGCTAAGACTCGTGTTTCGTATGATAGTTTAATGGAAGCTAAAAAGTTTGCTTCTTTAAGGGTAGTGATTATAAGTGGGAGATTGTATGTGGAGTACTTTTATGATTGTGTGCAGAGCCGTGCTTTGTTTACGGTTTGGGGTTTGTTGCAGCTGCTTAAAAGGTATCCGGGGAGTATACCGGATGTTGATATAATGTTTGATTGTATGGATAGGCCTATTGTTGATAAGAAGGATCACGCTGCTAAGCCTTTGCCCATTTTTAGATACTGTACTACGCCTAATCATTTTGACATTCCGTTTCCTGATTGGTCTTTTTGGGGTTGGTAAGTTTACAAAATCAAATTTTAAGCTTTTATATGGATATCGTTTGTATCTTGGATGTATATGAATTATTAAATAGTTAAGTATGCTAATAATAGAATATTGAGTCGAAACCAAAACCATAAATAATGCATTTTTCTTTAACTGTGTGTTTTTGTCTAGTAGACGAGTATAAGTTAGTACATATTCGTGTAGACAGTTGCATCGGGTTGAGATGACACTTGTTTATGTTTATTGGATAAAGACAAATGTTTAATTAAGTTTTGCAATGTTTTGAGTGTTTTGTGTCTTTTAGAGTGTTATATGTCAACTTGAGTTTAACTAATAGTTTGAATCTAGGGTTGACTTTCTTTATTTCTTTAATTAAGAATTTAGGTTGTTTAGGTGGATTCAGGTTATGTTAGTTATGCGAGTTTGAGGTTGTTCACACATTAAGTTTAAGCATAGTACTACTAAACTAAAGCGCATAAGCATTGTACGTGACTATTTGCTCGTATAGTTTTTGTTCCTTACTAAATTGCATGAAGAATTATAGATGCTGGTCTTGAACTTTTATTGATAAAATTTGGGAGTATATTTTGATTACAAACCAAGTGTTAATTTAAACTTTGGTAATACTGAAGGGAGTATCAGTTGAGTTGTTATTATATTAAAGTCAAGAGTATTAATGGATATTTATTTTTTATCAGGGTAGAAGTTAACCTGGGACCTTGGCAAGAGGAATTTAAAAGCATAAAAAAAGGGTCACAAGTAATGAGTTGGGACAAAAAGTTCCCTTATGCGTTTTGGAGAGGAAATCCAAATGTTCTCTCTCCGATTCGAGAAAAATTGCTCTTATGTAATGACACGAAGAAATGGGGAGCTCAGATAATGCGTCAGGTACATGTTTGTTCGGATAAACACAAACTTTGATGATTTTGAAATGAAATGATTTATATGTTTCTGTGTATTCTTGAGATGTTGATATATCGTCGCTTGCCTTATTATTTGACATTGTATTACAGAATTGGGGACAAGAGATGGCGGAAGGCTTTAAGAACTCCAAATTATCTAATCAGTGTAATCATCGGTAAGTTACAGTTACCTACAAGTGTCTTTTTTGTCAGTGTTGGCGGAGGTTTTAGTCTATTTATATAAATAGTCAACCTTTCATTTGATACGATGTGTTGAGTCAACTGTTTCAATATTCACTAAACACGAGGGTATGTTGTTTCACGATCAATAGAATTTCATTAACTATCATAAGTATTAATTCTGGTATGTGTAGTAGGTCGTAAACTCTTTAGATTAATCAGTGATCATGGTTGATGTGTGTCTCATATTTGCAGGTATAAGATATACGCTGAGGGGTACGCTTGGTCCGTTAGCTTAAAGTATATCCTGGCATGTGGTAGTCTACCTCTTATAATCAACCCGAAATACGAGGATTTCTTCAGTCGAGGCCTCTCCCCCAAAGAAAATTACTTGCCTATCTCCGCTAAAAACATTTGTCCATCCATTAAAACTGCAGTTGAGTGGGGGAATTCACACCCTGCTGAGGTAAACAATCTTCATGTTTCTTTTTCATGTTACTCTATCCTCTATTCACCGGGTATAGAAACCCTTTACCCAAATAAATGTTACTCTATCCAACTATGAAAATCAGAATGTTTGCTAAATCTTTAAGCAAACCTTTCATCCCGTAGCAGTTTTGACCTGTTTAATATGCAATTAGATAAAAAAAAACTATTGATACCTTTTAAAGAAAAGGAACTGTTTGCAATCTTAATTGAGTCGAGTGGAGCATTACGTAACGTGCTTCCATCTTCAAACTAATTAGTCATTGTTCTCTTTTCTGTTGCTAACAGGCTGAGGCAATAGGAAAAGCGGTTCAGGATTATATGGAGCAATTAACTATCGACAGAGTATATGATTATATGTATCATCTGATCACCGAGTATGCAAAGCTGCAGGATTTCAAGCCAGTCCGCCCTTCAGCTGCACTAGAAGAGTGTGTCGACTCACTGCTTTGTTATGCTGATGAAACGCAACGTTGGTTCCTCGAAAGGTCAGCTGCCTCCCCTTCATCAACCCCTCCTTGCAAACTCCCACCACGAAATGTTGATATGATCAAGAAACAGATAGAAGCTAAAAACATAATCTTAAAGAAAGCCGAACTTATAATTTAGCTACCAATGCTTATTTGTTGTGTAGAATAACTTGTTCCAGTCGTATGGTTGGAATGTGTAATTGTATTATGGATGTAGCATCTAATACGATTTAGCTAGTAACATCGGTTTTCGTCATCATTTTCTTCCAAGTTCTCAGCCAAAAATTCGCAACTATGTTGACTAAAACCATGATAAATGTATAATTGGATCAATCTCACATATGATGTTGATTCGGTAGTTAGATTATATTTTCTAGGATGGTAAATACCACGATATATGTGTTTTAGGCACCTATGTGATGCAGCGTGGAAGAAAGCGCACACAGCGTATATAAACTCTATAAAAGAAAATGAATGTTAATCAATTAAACTGGGATTTTCTCATGTTGAGATCGACATAACCTTACAACCATGGGTGTCACTCTGGTGGGTTTGCGCGTTTTGGGCCGGGTTAATCAGTGAATGAAAAGAATCTCACCCAAACCCAATTCCGATAAGAGTTCAGATTGCGTGGGCTACCTGGTTCGGATTAAGCCAAAATGCAGAGAAAAAACCAAGAAATTTTTTTACTGTTCTAATTATATTCACAATGGATTTGTAAATTGATCTTCACATGCTTGCTAATCTCTGGGTACCTTTTTCTCACTCCCTGTACACCCCAGGTTCTTAAATATTGTCTTCTTTTAATTTTGTTAAAATAATAAATGTGATACTCCAATGATGATGTCCAAGATACCAAGAATTTAGGATCTTTGGCATCCATCTCAGCACTTCCGGCTAAACACGAATGTAGTTTTTGTTCCAATATGTGGCTTGGCTTGTAATGTGGGTTGAAGCATATATGGATTATATGCAGAAAAAGAGTTGGTCATTCTGGTTGATCTAAAAACCGAATTCCGACAAACTTTGAAACAAAACTCCACTCTAACAAGTCTGATTACACCGATTAAAGTTTGGAAAGCCGAATAACCCAATTTAGTTGAGCTTATTGGGGCTTAAATCAGGTCTAAGTTATTCCAATTCGGGAAAATATAACAGCTCCATTTATATAAAGTGGAGTGGCCTTTATAAAATACTCGATCCACATTTATTTTAATGTCTCAAATAAACTGACAACTTCTCATTTCAACCGATAAAAAAAGAATTTATTGGATGAATATGATATTTGATTGGTTGAAAATTGTAGTAGGCTTACTTTTATTAAACAGTGCGATTATTGTCTAATGACAATTATTTTGAGACGAAAAAATTAGCCAGTTAGTTTAAAATCTACTCCAAAGACAACATGACTAAAAATAGCAGGATTCCAATCCTTATAATCACTCACTTTTCAATCCAAACTGCATTAACACTTGTAATTTATTGGATATTATACCTTTATTATTAAACGTTAAGATTGTCACCCCGAAGTGACATTAATTGCTTTAAAAAACTCGGTTCACCCTTTGGGTTTTATAATCCGTCCGGCCCGGTTTGCCCTAGTATCTCTTTTTTCGGTCTCTCTCTCACTACGCATTCGTCTCACAGAGATGATGACGATGCAATTCTCTCTCGGGCATGGATGCCACCTGTACTCTTTGTGGTGTTTTATTCTATATTCTTCACATTATACAATTCCAGTATTTTTTTGCTCTCCTTTCCATCCGCCATAGATAAAGTTGTAAGTCGTGTTATTAGATTTGTGTTTTTTTTGTTCTTTACATGCTCTTTTCATCTGCGACTGTTTCGTTGTTGATGTTTTAGTTCTAGGTTTCCGTACATTTAGGTTTCGGCTACTTTTAGGCAATTGATTTTAGAAGTTTCAGTTTCGATTAGGTTTAGGCAGCGCATGATTTCCGGGTTCTTAAATTTGGGGGCGTTTTTGACTTTTACTTTCTAGGGTTAGGGTTATTAGGTTCAGTATCTAAGTGCTGCTTTTTTGTTTCTCTGTCGTTATCAACACTAGGTTTGGGTTTTGTGACTTTCCGTTGGGATCATGACTGGGATACACTACACGAGTCGGGTTTGGGTTTTGTGACTTTCCGTTGGGATCATGACTGGGATACAGTACACGAGTCCAAGTGGTGATGGATTATGTCGAGGTCGTCTTTTTGATGTTATGCCGCTTCGGGATTCTATTGTTACATGTGATTTTCTTTGGTTTCTATATGTATACTATTTGCTTTGGGTCTTCTTATTGTCATTTTCATGTTTATTGTTCTTTGTTCGCACAGCTGATGGTAATGAATTGGCACGAGACGGTGTTCAAAATGTTAATGTTGGGACAGCCGGTCGGGCGCCTTTGTCTATTGAAACTCGCGAAATGACAGGTGCCATTAATGTGGTTGTTTCAACGGTTTTTGACCGTATTAGAAATATGCGATTGAATAGCTTTGGCTCAGACTACGTTAGCCAATCAGGTTAGTATTATTGATGCTGAATGTCAGATACAACATAAATTGGTTTGCTAATGTTCACTTGGTGTATTCAATTTTGTCTGCAGTGCCTATTATCCATCACATTTCGGTTTCTACAGTTGATGAACGAGGATGTGTGCACACAAGCCCTTTAATAACAGGTTCATTGGAAGAAACTTCCTGCTCTCGGGCAATATGTAGTCCTGGTATTTTTTTGTTTCTTTCTTTCGAGGTTTCTATACTATAATGTTCTTTCTCACATATTCTAACATGTTCATTTCCATGTTGTTTCAGGTGTCGCGGGGTATGTTGGTTCGTCATCAAGATAGCACCCCTTAATCATGCATATTTGTGTTTGAATGTTACTGATGGCGTTGTTAGACCTGAAATCGTACCATTTACAAGTACCAGGCCAGGGACTACATATGAGGGTGACGGCCACAGAGAAAACACACACCATACTGGCGGTTTGTTTCGATACAGTGAAGGTATTTGGTTTTGTTGGGTCATTTTTCCAGCCAATTTTTTTTAGCCTTTGTTATATAGTCACTAAAATTATATGGTTTATGTGATTAATAGTATTCCCTACCACTCCGATGTCTGATACGTCTTATTTGGGAACCCGTTCAATGACGTAATCCTCGATTAAGGGTATTCTTTATTTCCTCTTTTTTTATATACGTTGCTCTGTGTCAAATATCTTTTATAAGATTTGTCACTATCTGTTTAATTATCTAATACGCTGCTTAATTATGTAATGTGTTTGCTTCTTTCTTTCCAGGACACACGCCATCTTACATAGATTTAGGCGACTGTCACCAACAGTGTCAGCATTGTGGCTGCTTATTTTGGTATAGTGGGCGAATAAGGAACAACAACTATGGTCGACGAGTTGAAGACCATCTATGTTGTGGAGGAGGGAAGATATATATGCCTTCGACTCCTGATCCTCTTGTTTTCATTCAGCAACTTTTAACAAACAGTCATTTTATGGAGCATATAAGAGCGTACAACCAGATGTTTGCAATGACATCATTTGGAGCAAAAGTTGACGACTCAGTTAACAATGGAAAGGGACCTTATGTTTTTGATTTTTTTGGTCAAATCTACCACTGGATTGGGTCCCTTTGTCCGGAAGAAGGCCACCACCCGCGGTTTCTGCAGCTTTATATTTACGACACACAAGCAGAAGTTTCTAACATAATGCGAAATTTCGGAGGTCGGGAAGAAGCCACGTTGAATCCTGGTATTGTTGAAGGTCTGATACACGTACTCGATGAACATAACGGCTTAGTCGGGCTCTTTAGAACAACACGTGACGGGTGTAACGCAGGTGAAATACCGGGATTCAAAATTCGGCTTTACAATAACGGTGGCGCTCGTGGATATGAGCTTCCAGATTATGATGTTTTGGGAGGAATAGTTTTTGAAGATGGGTCAAAGAGTCGAACAGACTTTGATGTAATAATCGAATTCCGGGGCGGTCTTCCTCAAAGAATTAACAAGCTTCATCAATCGTATATGTCTTTACAATTTCCTCTGTTGTTTGTGTTCGGAGAGCCAGGGTACTATCCAGAATTGCTATTGAAGCCTAAGAATAGTAGGGGCATGGGTCAAAAAGTCACAATGAACGCGTATTATAAGTACCAGCTGCATCCGCGAGTTAAAGGGTTTGGTCTTATCTTCAAAGGTGGTCGTTTATTTCAAGAATATGTTGTTGTGGCTTTTTGTGCAATCGAGCAGAGTCCTCTTGACTTTATACGTAAGCGCTATCGTGAGCTTCGGTCTGATTATCTACTAGGTTTGTACGATGCTATTTCTCAAGGCGACCGCGAAGGAATACAAGCTGGATCGATGGTAATGCTACCAAGAACGTTTACTGGAGGCCCTCGGTATATGTACAGTCATTATTTAGACGCACTTGCTATTTGTAGATCCTTGGGGAACCCACAGTTTTTTATTACTTTCACGTGTAACGTAAAATGGCCAGAAATAAAGTGATACATGTTGCAATTCCCAGGCCTTACACCGGGTGACAGAGCAGATATTGTGTGTAGAGTCTTTCAGCAAAAGGTTAATGATTTCCTCAGGTTCCTCAAGGATGAAAGACCATTCGCTTACGTGATTGCATGTACGGTTAAGTCAAGTATATTTAGTGTTTTTTTATTCTTTGTTATTTCAGACCTTTTGACTTTTAAAAGCTAACTGTTGTTCTTATTTTTTGTAACCAGTTTTGTACACAATCGAGTTCCAAAAACGCGGTTTGCCCCATTGTCATACCTTGCTATGGGTTGATTCGAGTAACAAAATAAAGGATGCAACTCAAATTGACGACTATATTTCTGCTGAGTTACCTGATCCGGTGGAAGATCCTATAGCATACAAAGTCGTTACCGAGCTAATGATGCATGGACCCTGCGGTGTTGCAAACCCAAGTGCAGTGTGTACTGAAAAAGGGATTTGTAACAAGGGTTTTCCGAAGATGTATAATGACAAGACGTTTTTTGACATTAATGGCCACACGCATTATCGAAGAAGACAGACAGAAGTTCACTTTATAAAGGGTGAGTCAAGGTTAGACAACTGCAACGTTGTCCTGTACAATCGTATGCTATGTCTGGCTTTTTATGCTCACATAAATGTTGAATATTGCGGCTGGAGCATGCTAATTAAATACCTTTTAAATACATTTCAAAAGGACCCAACCATATTCTTGGAAAGATTGACAGGTAGGTTGGAAAATCCATCTTCTTCAACGGTTGAGAAACACATCCAAGTAGACGAGATAAAAAATTACGTTGACGGTCGTTTCATTTGCCCATTTGAAGCTTGCTAGAGAATTTTCGACTACCCTATTCACCGTAGAGAACCAACTGTGCAGATTCTGAACGTGCATTTGGAAAATATGCAGCGTGTAAATTTTAGGAAAAGAGATAGGTTAGATGTCATCGTTAATATGCCTGACAAGAAGAAGACAACACTGACCGAATGGTACGTGTATAACAATGAACACACTGACGTCAGGCATTTAACTTATCTCGATTTCCCTTCTGAATTTGTATGGTATGCGGATTCGAAAAGCTGGCACAGAAGAGTGATACGAACAAAGAAATCCATTGGAAGGCTCACTTACGTTCACCCCAATTCCGGTGACCTTTTCTACTTCAGAATGCTTCTTTCCCATAAAAAAGGTTGTAAGTCCCCGATTGAAGTACGAACTGTTAATGGTCAAGTGTTACCGACTTATCGAGCGGCGTGTGAAGCCTTAGGTCTGCTTGGAGATGATAAAGAATGGGACATCGCCCTCGAAGAATCAAGTGTGTCAGCGACATCCGCTCAGCTTAGAACTCTTTTTGCTCAGATTGTGGTATATTGTAGTGTGGCAGATCCACGTAAGCTTTGGGAAAAACATTGGGAAGCGATGAAGGATGATATTCCAGGCAAGGTGTCAGAAGCAACATGCATCTTGAACTATCATTTAAACACTCCTGAGTTGCAAGGGCATATTTTATACGAATTGGAGGCAACACTCAATGGATTCAGGAAGTCTGTTAAAGAATTTGGGTTACCAACTCCTCCAGAACATCTGCTTAAGGATCTAAAAAAATAAACTCCTTATGGAAGAATTACAGACGCGATGTCCTCCTGCAAGCGTCCGCTCTTTCTGTTCCAAAGCTGAATGAGGAACAGAAACAAATATACAGCTTGATAATGAACGCGGCCGAACAAAGTCGACAGGAAATGTTATTTGTCTACGGTCAATGTGGAACTAGAAAAACGTTTCTTTGGAAGACAATCATCAGCTCTCTTAGGTCTCAAGGTAAAATTGTTTTGGTTGTAGCTTCATCAGGTATTGCATTTATACTTCTCCCAGCCGGACAAACAGCCCACTCTAGGTTTAAACTTCCATTAGAACTGACAGACGAGTCTATTTGCCACGCGAAAAAACACTGTCAGTTAGGAAATTTGTTGATTGAAACCAATCTTATTATCTGGGATGAAGCTCCAATGAATGATAAACGTATGAGGCATTAGACAAACACTTAGGATCAAATACTACACCTGAACTGTTATTAGAGGGAACACGTGAATTCTAGATGGGGATTTTCGAACAGACCTTACCAATTAAAAAAAGGTCTGTCAAACAAGATGATTCACGCTTTCCATTCAAGAATCCTACTTATGGCAAGACTTTAAAGTTTGTACGCTTAAGCAGAATATGAGGCTCTTCAGATCTAGTCTAAGTGATGAAGAACGAGAACGTTCCAAACTTTTTGCCGAATGGCTTCTTGACGTGGGGAACGGTGAAATAGGCTACCCAGACAAAGACTACGGCGAAGACACCTTCCGGATCACCGTTCCACAAGAATACTGTATTGCTCCCGGTGAACAAGGTTTGTCACAGCTGATAGATTTTATCACGACTTTCCAAAACTAAAAACACCAACCCGCAGACACATTCCAAGATAAAGCAATAGTTGTCCAAGAAGATGCTGCAGACCTGTGAATGCAAAGATTTGCAACGGTTTGAAGGGTCACAAAGACTACCTAAGTAAAGACGAAGCAATCAGATGTAAGAGAAACGATGAAACAAAATGCTTTACCCACAAGAGAATCTGAACAAGATCACATTCCCTGATTCCCCACCCCATGAATACACTAAAGGTGGAATCCCAAATATGCTGCTTCGAAATGTAAACCTTCAGGAGGCTTATGCAATGTACAAGAATGACGCAGTATTCCCTGAATGTCAAAGTGATCGAAGCGCCAGATATCATCATCAGGAACAAGAGTAGGCCGAAAAGATTAACATTCACAGAATCCCACCTCACTTACAAAGAATCCTACCCTTTCATTCACTTTTAAACATACACATTCCCCGTTAAACTTTGTTATCCATGACTATAAACAAAAGTCAAGGGCAGTCTCTTTCAAAAATTAGTGTCTACTTACCCGAACCAGTGTTTGGCCACGGTCAATTATATGTGGCATTGTCAAGAGCAACATCACCAAACGGGCTAAAACTTCTCATAAACCAAGAGACTGAATGAATTACCTACACCACAAAAAATATCGCCAACACACAGTTCTTGAAAACATGAAAACCAACAATATTTTAAACCTATAGCAAGTCAGATTTACCAAAATGAAAAAGACAAATAACAGAAAATATTTACATGCCTTTTCAAACAGTCATATTGTGAACATATAGAGCAATAATTTAGAATACAAATTATTCAGATACAAATAAGCAACAAATTTTTTTTGCAACTGATCTAATTTTAATATTGCTGCTCAATAAAAAAAAATATTCGGATCATAATCTATCCTATCATATTATTAGATGTATCAAATATGCTTATCCCCAGAGCAAATTTTTGATTGGTTACCTAAAGTTTCATATATGTGTTTTGTTGTTTTCCCAATTTCCAAAACAATTAATTTCTTATCTGCATATCATTCATTACAAAGGCTGGAACAACCATCACATCTTTGGAAATTGAAAAGAAGGTAACGTCATAGAAGCAAGATGTACGAAAATGACTTTCCAAAGAGTTCCAGACATGAAAAATAGCAATTTTGCTGCAATTCTAATAGACAAGAGTAAACACAGAAATACTAAACACATATAGCTTACAATGCGTATAACGCGGATAATATAAAAAAAATGGTTCCAGAACAATGCGGTACAATCAAACATGATGTCAGGAAAACCTTGAATACTTTAACTCAAAGCTGAAATTAAACACCGTGTACAGAATCTCAAATTTTATCTGTGAAAATACAAAGCCATATTAGCAAACACTGCAAAACAGCATAAGCCTAAAATTCGGAAAAATAACAACTTTTGAAGTACTGCCTGGCAAAGAATCAAAATTTCCAAATCATCACTTTGAGCTCATATCATACAACCAGCTGCCGTAAATAGTGCCTTACCTAGACGAAGAAACCTCAAGGATGGTATATACGATATTATCAGGTACTGCATTACAAATTTAGATATTGAACACGGTCATATAATACTGTTTCTAACATTTACAATGAACAGACTACTTAGCTTAGAGTAAGCCATCCTGTTCACTTAAAGTATTCTGATTTTTAAAACTTCTGAATGTACACTTGATTCGCACATCATTTTTTTTCTCATGCAGTGGAAACGTTGTTGAGTTCACCATGTTTGACGATCTTGCCAAACAATTTAACAAACAAGAGATTGACAAATTGCCACGTCCTGTTATCATTGCTGTCAGCTCCTGTCGCGTAACAAGATACAGAGGTAGAGATACCACTTATTCCTCTGATGAACAGAAAAAAATTCCTTCAAAATCTAATATTGACTACAAATGTCGCACGTACAGATGTGCAGTTGGTAGAAACTCCTGCTACTCATTATTACGTTAATCCACGATTCCAAGAAGCATCAGATGCCTACAAAATGTAAGTGATGTCTATCGTTTCAGATTTAAAAAAAGTAAATATATTTACAAACTGCAACTTTAACATATGATATTAATGAATCTAAGGTTTAAAGAAAAATACAATCAGAATCCACCTCTCCAAGTCATCAACTACCGTTACCAAGACCCCGAACAAGAGAAAGTCCGAAACAGACAGACGTTGTATACCTTGCTCCAACAAAATCCAGCTACCTTCAAGGTTTATGAAAAAATAATACATATGTCTGTATTACAAAAAAATGCAATTAAACAACTTTCACATGCTGACTGTAATAATATTACAGGATGTACGTTTCACATGTGATGCAATGATCACAAGCTTCAACGAAAGAAGAAGCTGGAGCTATCCTTCGTGTAACGAATGCAAGAAACTCTCCACAAAAAGAAATGGCATCGACACATGTGAAGACCACGGAAAACAAATCCCACCAACATACAGGTATTATAAAAAAAACTCTGATACCAACTTTTTAATACAGATATTACCACATGAACAATAACAATTTATGAAAACACACAGGTACAACTTCACGGCTACAGTCGCAGATGGCACAGCGACTGCAGAGTTTACTTTTTTCACAGAAGCTGGTCAAAAGATCGTCGGTCAGTCTTGCTCAGATGTAATGCAGAAGTTCGAAGCGTCAGATAAAACCAAACTACCAGTTGAATTAGTGAATACAATTGGTACAAATCACATCTTTCAAATCCAATTCTCCCCCAACACACACAAAGGAGCTGGAAGATTCATAGTAAATGACGTTTTAGACATCCAGACAACACATGAACAACAAGATGCAGGTAAATATCAAATTTACATCCCTATACACAAACCTCATTCATATCTTTCAGACACAAAATCGTGAACCTTAAAATATTAAATTACCAACAAATTCAGGTTTGATGTCTCATGCATCAATTAACAAAGACAAGGGTCTAGATACTCAGTTGGCTACAGGCACAGTTCTAACAATTCAAGATTCAACAAGCAAGGACAGCAGCATGCCAGGTATGTGATATCACTTATATTGCAAACCACAAGCATTTAATGCATATGCATTTGTTCAAGATCTAAACATTTTGATACACAAAACTCAATCTAAACAGTAACTCTACATACCTGACATAAAAAAAAGTTTGGAACACTATTATCACAAAACACATTTACTAAATACGATACGACATAAAACAACAACACAAGCATGTATCAAGTTCACAGTCACACGTAGAAAATAAGTAACCCCAATAAAAAACATAAATTACACAATTACAAACCACACTAAAGTCGTTCAACAAATTCCTCTTTCTGATACCCGCAGTCACGCGCCAATATCTCCGTATTATGCAACTTTGTCAATATCTTATCATCCTTCCACAGTTTGTCATTCAGAAACTCGACTGTCTTAGCCGCCACAACCACTCTTGGCATACCTTCCAACTCCCGGATGAAATCTAACTTCTCACCATACGCAATTTCCATCTCTCGGTATAACACACTAATACGTCTCGCGAACTTAAAATCATCTGCTGCAACACTTTTGCAGTAAAGAGCCAACATCTTACTCCAATCTCATTCACCAAAATGTTCCTGTAGCGCCTTACACTTTGGCAACGATGCCATTACCGAGCCCCTTACAAAATAAAAGATACACAAAACATAAGAACCAACACTTCTTAAATAAACAAAATAAAATCCAAATTTCCAACCCACACTTGGACAAAGTAACAACTCATTATGCTACCACCTGTCTAAACTACCGCAGGCCACATCAACCCTATACACCAAGTGTAAATTAAAGAAAAAACACTCATCCACTTGCTTTTGCCACTACTCCATCCCATAACGTTTTCCAAATTACTTATTCCACAGCTTTAACTTCTTTGTATTTATAACTGCTCCAACCCATATATAAACAAAAGACATAGGACAACAAACCACAAACATATGCAACTTTCTAAATTGCATTCGCGAAACATATTAGTATGCGAAAATTGCGTATTACAAAACGCTTTGAAATGAAGTTATTTTACAGATACGTTTCTACGAGTAGTTCAGATATATAATTTAACCACTTCTTCGCTATCATCTAAATACAATTCGTTGTCAAGTATCTTGGTTACATATATTAGAATCCGTTACCGTGACTTGCAAAAACATTCAAAATTTTCCAAGAAATAAAGCGCCTAACAAATTCCACCACAAACAATAATATCAAAAACAAAACACTATTGTTATAATAATAATACATTTATACGCGGACAAAGAAAATAACACATCCTTCTCTAGACTGTCTGACAACACTAAGAAAAAAAAACACGGAATGACACTAAAAACAGAAAAGATCGAAGGCATATGATCACCTATAAACAAAAAATCCTGAATTTATTTGACACAAAAGCAAATCAATCTTACAAAAAACCCATGTGATGTCTTGCCCCGTTCCCTTCTCTAAAATATGTAGTTTACTCCCATGATATTTTTGAACATGCAGCTCCTTCCTCAAAGCCCTTACCTCCAACTTACTCTCAAACAACCCACTTAACCTTGCTCTATTTATGCAGCATATCCTTTCTTACAGCACCTCACACTGCAAAGGAACTCAGCAGCCTTCGCCGACGACAACACTCCCCTCTTGATAGCAGAAACTCTGAGCTCAATCCACCCATTACTACTACTCCTCTTGTCTCACTGAAAAACCAGCCATCTCCTCACGTACCTGTTGAAGTTTTGTTTGCAATCATTTATGTCTTTTCCCAATCACCGACAACTTCCCGACAAAAAAAGACCAGCACATCACTCTACTCGGATGAGTCTGCTTTGTATCGGGGTTCCATGATCAGTGGGTGTCTATCCATAGTTTATACTCTTAGTGGTTACAAGCCCTAATAACCAACTGCTTGAACATGTGCCACTTTCACCTCTTTAAATACTAAAAGGCACTCACTCATTTACCCCTCTATTATTACAAAAAAGTTAATACCCGTGACTGACAAAAAAAACACACTGCCAAAAATATTTTGTCAGCTTTAGCTTCTTTGTATTTACCCCTATAATGCAGAGACATACAAAAGATTTCTAATAAACAGCTTTCAAAGAACATGCATTCTCACAAAACTATATTCCAGAACACATAACATAAGTTTCTAAACAAGAACACAATTACCTTAAAAATATAAATAGCTAAGCCAAAAATACATTTAAAACAGGTCTAGTCTCCCAAAATCAGCCTGCATTTCCATACAAACACTGACTATCCAAAACACTTTAGACCCTCTCAACAACAGTAGACATCACACTCCCTCTTTATTTACCCTTATAATGCAGAGGAACATAATTACATTAAAAATATAAATAGCTAAGATAAAAATACATTTAGAACAGGTTTTATTGGTCAAAATCAGCCTGCATTTTCATACAAACGCTCAATATTTGTCATACTTCCTAACAACATTGCATACCCCAATAACCAACAAAATACAACCCCATGCAACAAAAATCCAAAACATTACAAACTTTAAGCATTATCAATTTAGAAAACAATCTTCACATATTGGACCCAACCCATCAACAACAGTTGACATCACAAAAATACTTTCCAAAACACTTTAGAGCCCCTCAACAACAGTAGACATCACACTCCCTTTTTCTTTACCCCTATAATGCAGAGACGTACAAATTATTTATAATAAACAGCTTTCAAAGAACATGTGGTATGTGCTTAATTACACATACCTTTTACCTTTAAAAAACGAGCTAAAATAACCAAAAACGGACTCAAAATGGCAAATATATGCTTGTTTTGCTAATTGTGTTGTGCAGGAACGGATATCTTACAAAAAGACGAAAAACCAAGCAAAAAGCGACAAAACCGGACACGGGATGGAAAAG